>JAHPZR010017791.1:17500-49226 GCA_019787425.1 Platygyra sinensis
AGCGTATAAACGGTAAAACTGCCTTCCCTGTGTTCCTTGAGTTCTAATCTTTAATTCAATGTTTGGTATGTCTCCCCAGTTAGTGAAAAATGTCGACCACCAGCCGTCCAAGTCGACCTCGGCAAAGATCCATTCAATCCTAAGCTGGTAACATTCGACAGGTCGAATAAAACAGATAGGATGTACACTTTGGCTGCCAGCTTAGATCACGACTGCAACATCACTGAAATGATAGAGTACAGCTGGGAGATCGCAGCCGTTGACAGAAATTTGGGAATTTTCAATCTGATTTATCAATTTGGTAAAACTCGAAGAGGAAAAAAGAAGAAAGATGATGAGCTACGTTTATGGAAACAACATATCAAACCGCCTGGATTACAGTATATTAGATGCATCGCAAGGAATGCTGACAAAACAGGTGTATACTCGTTCACCTACGACTTCGGCTTCTTTGAATTAGTGCTAATGGAGCCATTATACTGTACAGTAACACCGAGGCAAGGAAAGCCCACTTCGGATAAATTTACTGTACGTTGTACAGGTGGATACAAAGACAAGAAAGTAATTGGCTATTCTGCCACGCTTGCTTCGACTAGCAAGCATTTCGGCTCAATTACAAACCACTGCTCGGGAAAGGAACTGGAGACCGGCCTCGAAAAAGAGACGGAAATCGACCCTTACAGGCCTCTGGTTCTTTCAAATTGGAGTACTCCGACTACTACGATAACTCTACCTGCTGGCGATCCAAAAGAAGATTATAGTGTTCGGGTAAAGATAGAAGCTAAGTATTTGTCGATGCCTTCACTCTTTGATGATGATGTTGTAAAGGTGGGTTGGTTCGTAAGAAAGATATGAGTGTAGGTAGTTAAGTTGATCACGTGCAATTTCATATAAACAATATTCATGATTTGCACTGAGGTATATTTTCTCCTTGTTGAAACTATTCTTCGCCTAAATTATCATGATCAAAATTTCAAAAAACCATTTAGCGTCGGAGCGGTATTTGAGTCCAACACAAGAGCAAAGTTGTGTATTCCGTGTAACGTGTCATGTCCCTGTTTTGGAATTGTGAAGACCACAACGAAAACTGTTGCAACAGTACAGCGTTTACCGAATTTAGAAAGATTATTTCACGTGCAGCCATTGCCTGGGGGAACGGGAATTCCCTTATTAAAAGGTGGGTGATGCTCGCTTGAAAATTTGTTTTAAACCCTAAAAGATACTGATCTGAGCGTTGCTCGAGCGGAATTTGACCACTAAAAGATACACGTTAAAACCGTAGGAGTTGGCATAGCCTCCATTACAAGCCACTTTTTGGGAATCAAGCCCGCGCTAGTACACCGGACTCGAGAGACCAGCGGAAGTCGAGCCTGGAAGCGAAAATAGAGTGCCTCTTCTGTAGTTATTTCAAGATTCAAGATTCAGTTTATTTGCCTTTTTTTACCCAATTTATTAATTATGTATTAGTTTTTCAATGTGCGGCGAGGTAAACTCTAGAAACCACCAGGCTTATAGTAAAGACCACCTCGTACCTAACAATACGGTTACATATCAGTTCTACAGTGTGCGGCTTTGCCAGTTCGGTTATTATTTATATAGTTCTTTCTTAAAATTGGGAAATTTTGACAAAGAAGGGATTATAATAGGAACGGAATTTCATATCTTTGAACCTTGGAAAGCAATTGAGTTCTTTTACAGATTACTTCGGCAATGATGCACGCCATCATTATTGCCTGTTCTTGTGCTATAGCCAAGAATTTGACTGTTTGTAAAAAAAAGAAGTTGAAAAACAATAGAGGCAACAGCTTGTTATGGAGTAAGTACAGCCTAAAAGCTTCTTTGAAAGCTAAAAATAGTGGCGTTTGTCATCAACGCCCAGAATGGCTTGAGTTATACCTCTAAACGATAACAGTCCCTCCAGGGGAGGGGTATTGACTCGTTGCCTTATATTGCGTTCGTTGTCGAATTGGATGCCCTATTTCGCTAAGCCGACATATTTGCTGTCTCATTTCTTTGATTTTAGGTACACATTCTTACTAAGGCGGTCACAATTATCAAAAATCTGTTAGCATCCGGCCAGCATGAAGAAGCTGCGTGCACCTTGAAGATCCTCCAAACCATATTGGACCAGACAGAACGTAACACCACAGTTAGAAGGAAGGTTGGTCGGGTTAAAATGAAAACATAGAGCTCAAACCTGAGCTAAGGAGATTTTACAGACCATACTACTGATTAAATTCGTTGTTACATCAATACAGAAAAACAATCAGTTTCCAACAATTGGCTTGTAGCACTGAAGAATCACTATAGCGCATCGTCTAAATGACTATTATGCCACTTTACCAAGTGCCGCAAAGGGTCTCTTGCCATTATAAAGAATGAGTTGAAAATCACTCTGCATGAATTCTCAGAAAAATTCCACGCTTTCGACTTGCTCTGCTCACATCACGCTAAAATGATACACAAGTTTCATTAAATAATGTTGTCTGAGGCGATGTTGGTCTCAGTAATATTTAAAATATGTCCCAAAATTATAAACTTTTCGTGGGATAAACGACAGTCCGTCGGAGACATAATGGTCTAAAGGTTAGTGCTCTGAACTTTCGGATCGAGTGGTCTAGGTTTATGCCCTGGCGGGGATTATTGACCTTTTTGGGGAGGAGACAAGAAACTTTACTATCACATCTCAGTGCCTCTCTCAATGCAGGTTTGTAAGAGGGTACTAGCGAATGTAATGTCGGGGAGCCCTGCTACGGACTAGCGTCCCATGAAGGGGGAGTGGAACCCCTTTTAGTCGCTTGATTCAACGAAAAACCGGGATAAGCCGTGACGAGGAGTTTTGTACAACGTATTCATGATTGACCAATTTTCTGTTTCTTTTTTTCTCCAAGACAAAGCAAGACATGATACAAAGCATAAAGAACATGAAGATTAAAACTGTCCTGCAG
Source organism: Platygyra sinensis (assembly GCA_019787425.1). Classification (NCBI taxonomy): domain Eukaryota; kingdom Metazoa; phylum Cnidaria; class Anthozoa; order Scleractinia; family Merulinidae; genus Platygyra; species Platygyra sinensis. The sequence continues at coordinate 20,449 of JAHPZR010017791.1, forward strand.
TTGAACCAAATGATAACCTTTGTTACTTACAGTAACAAAATTAAAGACGAAACCACAAAGGAAATCCAGGTATGTTCAGTATCATAGCACCAGTGGTTTAGAGTTGCATAATTTTGATAATCAAACATGTTTACGCTAGGCTACTTGTAAATGTTGCGTAGAAAGCGCTCTAAGTTCGGCGAAATTATTATATAAGAAAATGGCCCTCCCAGCCACGTAAGGGTCCAGTGTAAGACCTTGCACAGAAAAAGAAACAAAATACTTCATTTTGTCTTTAGTTTGATGGAAGGACACCTGAGTTCAGCGTTTTGCTCTATTTTTATACTAAAATAAATTTTGAGCACAGATTGCATTGGTAATTCTGCATGTTGACAGGTTATAGATGTGGACGCTTCCTCTCCTGTAAAGCATCATCATGATCTCTTCTTTGAATTAACCATTATCGTTAATTCTCAAGTTCCTTTGAGAAGTGGCCTAGTGGTACGACATGATCTCCTCTTTGAATTAACCATTATCGTTAAATCAAAAGTTCCTTTGAATTTACGATTATAGTCAATTTAGAACACTGTTTCCTAGGGTCTCTCCTCGCTCGCCCCAGGGAGCGGTAAGATGAGAGATACTATGCAAAAAACGGTAGACTGATCCCCACGGCGAAGAGAAGAAAAAAATTAAATAAAACAGCAATGAAATTAAAACAAGTACAACCGTACTTGTTTTAATTTCATTGCTGTTTTATTTAATTTTTTTCTTCTCTTCGCCGCGGGGATCAGTCTGCCGTTTTTTGCGTAGTATCTTATGATTTTAACTGATCCAGGTCTCCAAAGATCCGGCACCCTTTTGCATTGGTTTGTCGTTGTGGTCTTGCCCATATTATAAGATGAGAGACCCTGGGAACAAGCTTGGCATCCATTTCATTTACGTTTTGAAGTTAATAATGACAAGGAACTCATTTTTTGCAGGAAAATGCTCTTCACATCCTTAATATGGGGGTAGACTTTATGAATGAACAGAGCGCCAGAAACGTCTCTAACATAGACAATACAACGAAGAACTTATTACAAAGTGCTGCACTGATTCTTTCGTCTGCCTCAACGGATAAAAATGAAAAAGTAAATGCGGTTTTTTACCTCTTAACTTTTTTAACAAGAAGGTATGAAGTGACAGCCACGTTGGATATGCCAATATTCTAAGCTTTCAGGACAAACTTCTACATTTGGTGTTAATTTCTTTGTATCCAAGTGTGTTGTTAACTGAGAGACAAAAAAAACTTAAAAAGTTTGTAATTTGTCCCGAAAGCCTCGGAACAATGTTAAAATATTGATATATCGAAAGTATCCTATTGTTACCTTGTCATGCGTAGGCTAGAGTTTTGGATCAAAACGACAGAGTTTGTGTCTGGGTCAATGGAATCTGGCAGAGGCACTATCCAGAATGGTTAGGGAAACAAAAGCAAAACACTAGAAGAAGTGGGGAAGGAGGGACAAGCCCACACCTATTCTTGGGAGGTGATCAATACTTAACCAACTGGCTCCTACGATCTCTTGGGTTTAACCACACCTTTAGTGTAAAACACAGAACAAGAGTTGAAAAAGAAAAGGAAAATACTAGACAAAAACACCCAAATAGTTTATGTAATTATTGCAGCCGTTTAGTGCTGAGAAGACCTTGCAAAGTAGCCTCTATCTCGTTATATAAACTTGGAATGCTCTCAAGCGATACGCCATACGATATCTCTCGAAATAATAGCTTCTTGTTTCAGATTAATGTAAAGGCTAGCATTTACCGAAGAAAAATTAAATGATAAGGCAGGCATTGGGTTATATAATGTGTGCCATCTACCGTTACTATTTATTGAGAAGTCTTCACTAAAACTCGTCCCCATTTTCTCTTTCAAGTGTCCGGACACAATATATTGCAAAGCCATGCATGACTTCAAACTTGCTACCTTTCTTTACCCAGATAACAAGAAGAGCAAAGGAATCGATATACAACATAACTGATATGAGACGAAGGGTTTTGAGCTCTGCTGCAGATGAAAATAAAGTCCGACTCGACACCAAAGGCGTTTTCGTTTTACTGGTGAAAACGAAGATCCAGAGTTTTAATGATAAAGTGCTTCGCATAAAAGAAGATGAAGTGCGACTTCCCAAGGACTTATTTGCTGGAAAATGGAGTGATACCCTCAAGTCTGGATTAGTACAGGTATTTGAATAAAAAGCACTACACAGCGAACCCAAAAAAGTGCAAAAATGTAGAAATTTGTCCATTGGAGAACCAAAAGTAATATTAGGATATCTTAAAACTCTAAAACATTTGTTATGGTAATAATAGCAATAATAACTTTATAATGTGTTAGTTTATTCAGCTGAGGGAGAACCCCCTAATAATACTTTTCCGCTGGGTATTCAGTTAAGACAATTGTTACGATTCCAGCGAACTTGATTCGCACAGGATTCTTCATTTAGTGAACGATAATAGGGTATAGTGGAACCTCGATTTAACGAAGTCGCTGGGGACGGGCCAAATTTGTTCGTTAAATGGTGGGTTGACTTCGTTATATCGAATCTGAGGGGAAACGACCAAAATGTTTGTTATATCGAGGTCATAGTTAATGATTGATTTGTAACACAGATGACTTCTTTAGAAATACTATAGTGCCAATTTCTATGACCTATAATAAGCCGTTGACTGAAAGGTTGCTGCCCCTTTACCATATGGAATAAAGTATTTGCTGACATGTTGATCTGTTCAGCGTTTTTCAGACTTCTATCGCGTGTTGACATTGTAATTCGTTATATCGAGGTAGATTTTACGTTTGGGCTTCCCGTTTACGTGCGTTATATCGAAGAATTGGTTATATCGAGGTTCGTTATATTGAGGTTCTATTCCATACATTTTTCCTTAACTTTGGCCGGGGCGTAGAGTATCGTTCGTTAGAAATACTATAGTGCCAATTTTTATGACCTATAATAAGCCGTTGACTGAAAGGTTGCTGTCTCTTTACCATATGGAATAAAGTATTTGCTGACTGTTGATCTGTTCAGCGTTTTTCAGACTTCTATCGCGTGTTGACATTGTAATTCGTTATATCGAGGTAGATTTTACGTTTGGGCTTCCCGTTTACGTGCGTTATATCGAAGAATTGGTTATATCGAGGTTCGTTATATTGAGGTTCTATTCCATACATTTTTCCGTAACTTTGGCCGGGGCGTAGAGTATCGTTCGTTACATCGAGGACTTCGTTAAATAGAGGTTCGTTAAATCGAGGTTCCACTGTATTCCCATTTACACCATAAAAATAATTTCTGCATGACATTTTATTTTTCAGATCATTAGATTCGATGGCAATCCTGTTTTCTCGAGCCAAGAAATCATCCCGAGAGCTATGTCAACTGTTGACATCACATTTTGGCACAGCAATGACACCAAGATGAAGATTTCGAATCTGGACACACCAATAAGAATAATGTTCTCTAGAGAGCCTCAGGAAACCTCAGACCAAGGTGCACTGAATGAAATTCTCTTTCTCAAAAGAAAAGAAATGCGTTATCACAACGTCTCTATTCCGTCTTACGAATCTGTAGTAACTGTGCGAATTAAGCCTGATAAGAACATTTCACTGCGTGTCTACCTCAAGCACCACTCAAGACCTACAGCACAACACTATGACTTGAACGTGACTCTGCCAAACACCACCCTTTCGTCGTGTTCACTTTTTTCCAAGGCAGGGAATGGTAGATGTTCGCCTCGTGACCCATATGATTTTGAACTCCTACCCAATGCTACAGGTCATATTGGACACCATGTTATTGGAGTAGAAATTCTTGAAGATCCCTTTGAAACTCTCGAGGTGTCTGCAGGAATGACAGGCAATGATGCAGAGGCTTTGAGAGGACAGACACAGTATTGCGTAAAGGTGAAACAAGCTCCAACTCCCCTCCCAATGAAAAAGAATGTTCCTCGCCAATTTGATTCTAAAACGGATGTTAAGTACAAGTGGCTTGTTACGGTAGGGACATGCGTATTCTGGGACACTTCGAACAAAAAATGGTCAGCACGAGGAATCCAGGTTTGTTTGTTTTGTCGTCTAATGAATTTCACCTTCATCTTTCTTCTTAATTTTGAGATTTGTCTAGAACTGACAGAAACTGACAGAAGGGTATAGGTGCAACTCATTTGTTACTGCAAACATAACCATATGGGGAGAGAATGAGTACCAGTTCCCAGCGGGGTGCCTTAGCCTCAACGTTGCTGGGACAACCACACTGAAGGGGGTTGCATCTGAAACGAACAGCTACATTTCGAGAGCTATGCCAAAAAGTAATCTGCCTGACATTCTCTGTAGTAATAATTCCGTCACCTTTATCCAGTCTAACAAAGATTCACAGTCCAGTCATCGAGAAAGTTAGGCCCGTTAATGTTTGTCTATTTATTTATTTATTTATTTATTTATTTATTTATTTATTTATTTATTTATTTATTTATTTATTTATTTATTTATTTAAAAAATACTCAGATAACCACACTGATAACGACATTTCAAATCTATTACTTTCAAAAATTATTAACCCAAAGCTAATTTGCTGCAAAATCGATTATGGGCATGGTAAATTTAGTTCTGTGCAAATTATTGTGGCTTCAAGTTTGCCACGTTTAGTAAAGAACCTCTCTGTGTTCAAGACAGGTTAGAGAATAAAGGAAAGATGCAATTCACACTCTGCAACATGATACTGACATTAAAACTGCAATGACTCACAACTTATTTGATGATGACTCGTTTAGGTTGCTCCTGAAAGTAACGAGACCAGGGTCCACTGTCTCACCAATCATCTATCAATATTTTCTGGCAATTTCTATGTGGTTCCCAACAAGATCGACTTTTCCAAGGTCATAGCAGAATTACAGCACCTTCCACCCGACAACATGGTCGTCCTATCTACAATTTGCCTAATATTTGTGGTTTACGCTGTTGGTCTTGTGTTTGCTAGAAGGGCGGACAACAGGGACAAAATGAAGGCAGGTTTCTTTTTTCTTAAAATGGTGAATTTTGCGTTGAACATATATAGCTGTATAGGAAGCATTTACTCAACTTGCGATTTCTCCCGATTTCAGCATAACTTTTGAGACAAAATTACTCCCTGAGAGGTTTGCCTTACACACGTAAACAGCTCTTGTAGAACTACCTAGCTAGTTATCACTTTGACACGGTTGGTAAAGGTATATTAACTGCCTTGGGAAATTACTTGATAGCAAGTTTCTTTCATTCAAAAACTGTAAAATGTTAGTTCAGTCTTCTGAGCCTAGAACAGCACAGGATTTAAATGTATATTGGTTGATGCTTTTAGCTTTTGAACCTCTTTATTTAGGTTTTAGCTCGGACCGACTATTCTGTCCTCATCGTGGACGTTGATCACTCACTTTGTACCTAAGAACACTGAGGCAATCAACTCCTATGTAACCGTCACTAAAAATTATAATTGATGGTTATTTAATGATTTCATGGCAAAATTAAAAATGTTTTTTTGATAAAAAGATGCTCTTTTTAACAGGTTGTGAACACCAAGGTGAGTTCTCAGAAAGAAGAACACTCTTGTGCTTATTACTATGAAATATCTATCCAAACTGGAATGTGGCATGATAACGGTACCACTGCTAACGTCAGTATTATACTTTTCGGTGAAGAAGAAACTAGTGATACAATATTATTCATGGACCCCTGGAGAGAAAGAAAACTTTTCACCCGTGGCAGTGTAAACACTTTCAGCTTCGACCTTCCACATCGACTTGGCCAGGTGTACAAGGTCAAGATTTGGCACGACAACGGTGGTAAAAGTCCATCGTGGTTTTTGTACGAAGTTGTGGTTAAAGACGTTTCTACCGGCGAAAAGTGGCATTTCGTGGCCAACAGATGGCTTGCTGTAGAGAGTGCTGACGGTGCGATCGATGTTGAGATTCAAGCAGCCTCCAAAAGAGAGCTGACGAGATTCAGCAACTTGTTTCAGTGGCGGGCCGTCACTAGCTTTGCAGATAAACATCTGTTTCTTTCCATCTTTGCCAGGCCGCCACAGAACCCATTTACACGTTGCCAGCGGCTAACTTGCATGCTGTCAATCATACTGGTTTCTCTAGTAACCAACGCCATGTTTTACCAGTATGAAAAGACAGAAGACCCAAACTCCTTTCAGTTAGGACCAATAGAACTGAGCTTGACTCAAATCATAATCGGTGTTCAGAGTGGACTTATTGCGCTACCTGTCAACATAGTTACAGTGATGATATTTAGGAACGTCAAGAGAAACACATTCCCCGACAGCTCTCAAGAGATAGAGACCGACACTACAGGAAGAAAAAACGCCCATGGCTTCTTACCTCGTTGGTTTATTGTCGTTGGATGGTTTCTATGTTTGACAGCTTCAGTTTCGTCGGCAGTGTTTGCGGTTTTATACAGTTTGCAATGGGGAGCGGAAAGAGCAAATCGCTGGTTCTTGTCCGTCGGCATCTCCTTGCTTCAAGAAATATTGCTTACAGGACCAATCATTATTCTTTTCAACACTTCAATCTTAGCATTAGTCAACAGAAAACCAACTGCAAACAATGACACCCAAAACAAGGCACAGCAAGAAAACTTAGTGCACATGGCTCAAGAAGATTATGGACAAAAGCCTTCTACGGAAAAGTTACTAAAGGCAAGAAGTTTAAAACTACAACAGAGAAAAATGCGGCGCTTCTTCGTAGATTTAATGCTCTACGCAGCCTTTGTTATTCTACTAATGACTGTATGTTACGCGAACCGTAAACCATCCACTTATAGGCAGACAAAGTCACTTAAGGATACATTCAGTGGATTTTACCAGGTATCGTACCTACACATATTTAAGTTTTCACATTATTACAAGTAGAATGTGTAAATATTTTCTTAGTTAATCAAAAATTAACTGTAGAAAGTTTCGTGGTGTAGCACAGATCAGTGAAAACTTCTCTATGCTTTTGTTTACTTTGTTTCTCACTTTATTTGATTGTTTGTCTGTTTGTTCTTCCTGACTCGTTAACTTATTTGAAGCAGGAGAAATTTAAGAACGAAACAATCTCCAGTCATTTTAGATTTTTGCTCATTGATGGAAACTCGGGCAGGGAAATCCCATTATCTTGATGTTATCGTTTCTGAAAATCTCTGTTTTCAAAATGTTTTTTGTCCACGCTAAAACTCAAAGTTTGCGTTTTCAAATATTCCCGGCAAGTCTGAAGAGCGTTTCCGAAAAGTTTTCTCCGTGTCTGATTATCATGGAGTAACCCTAACCAAATAGGAGCAGGGGAGCGGGGATGGCGCAGGGATGGCGCAACCAAAGGGGAGCAGGGATGGCGCAGTGGTGAGAGCGCTCGCCTTCCACCGCTGTGGCTCGGGTTCGATTCCCGGACCCGGCGTCACATGTGGGTTGAGTTTGTTGTTGGTTCTCGTCCCTGCTCCGAGGGTTTTTCTCCAGGTTCTCCGGTTTTCCTCCCTCCACAAAAACCAACACTCCAAATTCCAATTCGATCCGGAAATGAGGGCCACGGGTTTGTCAGCTTTCCTGTTAAGTGTTACCCTCACCAAATAACGTTGATTATTATTATTATTATTATTATTATTATTATTATTATTATTATTATTATTATTATTATTATTATTATTATTATTATTATTATTATATAGCAGTAAAAAAACGTCTGTATGCCATATACAATAAAAGCAACACGAGGCGCCGCAGCGTAGCCCATGAGCTAATCAGTGAATAAAATAGAAACAATCTAAAATTACCGCTAAAAACTGAAATATTATTATTATTATTATTATTATTATTATTATTATTATTATTATTATTATTATTATATTATTATTATTATTATTATCATTATTATTATTATTATTATTACGTTCTAAAATTTCTCCAGCATAGTGAAGATGGAGCCTGTCTGTTTGTTGTCTGTTGGATTACTTGTTTCTTTGTTTCTTTGTTTGTCTGGCTTGTCGGTGTTCGTTGCTGTTGGAAAGGCTAGTTTCTGAATCTTATGCCGACCAAGCACTCTTTCATAGTGATAAAATAAGTAAGCCCTAAGGACTCTAAATTGTTATCATTTAAACCCAGGTAAAAGATGCCAACTCGTTTTGGGCTTGGTTTGAGGAAGAACTAGTTCCTGGGCTTTACGACGGTGGGCAGTCAGCTGACGGAAACGAGACCGGGATGATAACCAGCAAGATCGGTTTCATTGTCGGCCTTCCAAGGATTCGGCAAATGCGTATCAAGCAAGGTAAGACTCTTTGTTCATTACAAATAGTAAAAAAATACCAAGGAAATCGTTTTTGTCAAATGTATATGAATCTTTGGAGATGAGTGTACGGAATTGGTACGGAAATTAGTAAGACGTAGGGCTGAACCGGCTAAAATATTTTGCACTACAGAGAAGTCGTCACCTTTTGCAGAATGTTTGTTTTCAATTTGACACAATGTTAATTAATGGGAAACAAGTGCACATCTCACCATCCTTAATTTAGCATGTATTTACAGTATTAAAGTCAAAAGAATGCCGAGGGTTGCACGTTAGGAGCCCTTGCATACTTAATCAACTTTGTGAGTCTCGAAGTAGTTTAAGCAAGATGAAACTTTGTAATAGTATTATTTTCTTAAATTTAAGATTTTTGAAAAAAATTATCCTGCGTTTCTGGATAGCCATAGAAACACAGCTTTAATTTTAGCAGGTGCATAATCAAATAAGACTACGAGCCAGAGTTTTCTACGCGTATATTTTCAACGCAGATTGCGCCTGGTTAAGAATTTCCTCATATATAAAAAAGCCTTGGGCTCGTGGTCTTCTTGTTGAAAGTTGCAGGCTAAATGATTGCATGACTTGTGAGACCGATTGCCATTTGTTATCACATAAAAATTATTTGGTCTCTCTTCACTGAGCTGTTTGAGTACAATTGTTTCATTAGTGAACTAAAAGTAATTGCCACTAAAAATCAAAGAAATCGTAGCTACGGTCGAAAAAATTGATTTTGCGCATACTTCGGCAGTTTGAAGGCCCAGGTATGTAACTGAATGAAATCAAGTTAGGTTTCTTTGAAATATTCAATATAACTGAAGAAATTCACGAACAATGTTCATCGTCCCGAAAGCTCAGATTTCACTTCGCAACAATTCGAAATTATTCAATTTCAGCTTCTTGCTACACAGACGTTTACATCGCTGTGAAACTTTCACAACTATAAGTGTCTACATTGTTTCTTCCCAAATCAAGATATAGAAATTATTTTCATTTCTTACGTTTTCTGAGCACGCTGAGCCCCGATTAAGTAGACACACGTTTCTAATTGAAACAAAACCAAAAAGTTATGCAAATTCAGTGAGGAAAAAAGTTGACTGAACTGTCTTTGTTAGAGGGGGGGCAACAGGGGAGTACATCTCCCTTCTCCCTACTTTTTGAGCCAATTTCTACCTCCTCCCTAAACGGTTCCGTTTCTTTTTCTCCCTCCCCCCTACTTTTCCCCCCTATTTCTCCCTCCTCCCAACTTTTTTTGGGCCATTTCTCCCTCCTCCCTATTCTGTTCCTCCCCCCTCTTGTTAGATCACCACACAATTTGAAGCACTACCAGTCAGCGTTGTTCATCACTGAATTTGCATAACTTTTGAATTTTGTGCTATCTGGAAAAGTATATCTACTTAATCCGGGTTCATTTCGCTCAGAAAACACAAGAAATGAAAGTAATCACTGTGTTTTGATTAAGGAAGAATCAATGTGTACATTTAAAGCTTAGAAAGTTGCACAACGATGTAAACGTCTATGTATAGTAGTAAGAACCTGAAACGTGTAAAATTCCGGATTATTGTGAAGTGAAATGTGAGCTTTTGGTAGGATGACTGTTTTTCGTGAATTTCTTCTGCTATACTGGATATTTCAAAAAACTAACTTGATTTTGTTTAGCTACTTACCTAGGCCTTCAAACTGGCAAAATATGAAGGGAATCAAATTTTCGACCGTGGCCACATTTTTAGAATTTTCTTTGATTTTTACTGCCATTCACTCTTAATATCATGTGAACAGAGAACCTATATTGTTCTTAATGAACAGAGTCCGCGTGTGAAGTAATTCAAGTGGAACCCGTGTTACGTACCCACTTCAACCAATGCCTTCCTGCTTTTTCCTCTTCAAACAAAGACACAACGCCATATTATCAACCTGGTTGGAAGCCAATTAAAACCTTAGCTGGTGTTCCAGATCATTTTCAAGGTTCTTGCCCAGAGCCGTGGTACTATGAAGGGCCAACGAGCGTTAGCGAAGTTTTTCTTCCATACGGTGGTGGCGGCTACATTGCTAAGCTTGGCTACGACAGTTTTACTGCTTTAAGGGTCAAGCAAAGTATTGAAAAACACGGGTGGATAGACGACAAGTCAGCTGTTGTTATAGTCGAGTTTGTAGTTTTTGAGCCCGCCAATTTGTTGCTAAGCAACATCATGCTAATGTTGGAGAAGTATGATAGTGGTATGAGAAAGACAAGTATCCATGTTATTCCTGAGCTCCTGTTTCCCACATCTGGCTCCGCTGTTCAGACATTCTATCGCGTCTGCATTCTCCTGTGGCTTATTATCATCTTGGTGTTACTGGTTATAGAGATTGTCAGATGTTTTAAACGGGGCCGAGCATATTTCAAGAGCTTCTTCAGCTGGGTTACCATGCTAGAAATTTTGTCGTCTTTCTGCGCTATACTCATAGTCTTCGTGAAGGAGAATAGTTTGAAAGCTTTCTTACAACGAATACGCGATAATCCATTCGGCGATTGGATTGCATACCAATTTTTCGCGTGGTCAAGTTTCCAAGAAGTTATTTTGTCCATCACTGTTGTGACAACAACCATCAATTGTCTCAAACTCATACAGATAAATCGGCATGTACACGTCATGAAATGGACTCTGCAGTCAGCTTGCCGTTACCTGTGCTCATTCGCTATTGTTATTATAATGCTTGTTCTTGCATTTGCGCAGCTCGGGACGCTTCTGTTTGGTGCAGGAGATGGGGAATATGCTACGCTTTATTACTCTCTCCGCACGGTACTTAAAATGGGCATCGGAATCGGTAAGATACAGTTTTCAAAGATGAATGGAAGTATTGAGTCCGAAGTGTTTGCCCCCATTTTCCTGATAGGATGCATGTTAAGTATGACCATCATCTTCGCAAACACTTTTATCGCTATTTTGGATGACGCGTTCCATGAGGCCAGCGGCAGGGAGTATCCAGGAGATGAGCTAGGTGCCTACCTGAAAAGCTATTTGGTAAACCGTGTCAGAGAGAAAAGCACTCTATCATTCAAAAGAGCTTTCAGAAAATCAGCGTTTCGAAAAACGATACGCAGAAAATACACAGTGCAGCCTCCAAAAAGTAAATTACAGCCAACAATGGAAGGTCATGTTGCTCCACAGGAAGAAAGGGCGAAGTTAGCAGAAACTGAGAGTCTTTTAAGCTATGAAAGTCTATGTCCTGAAACAGATTTTGAAGAAATGCTTCACATCCAGACAACTCCAGCAAGTCCTACCAATAGGAAAAAAGAAAACGAAAAAATGGAAGTGTTTAACGCCAGCTGTGATCATGCAAAGATGAAAGCCACTTTGACGCCTCCGTTAACCGATGAGGATCTCCTACTCTCCGATATCGCGAAGATTATGAAAACTGTTCGCTCGGATTTCACAAGATGCTTGTGGGAAGATGAAGAGTGGTACAATTCTCGCTCTTCTTTCTCGTCATCTGACGACAGCTTTGCAGAGCTGAATAAGTCCGCGTCCGTTCTTTCTTTAATTCAAACTTATCAAAAGGACGCGCCCCACATTCAGACATGGAGCTACGTTCGTGGCATGGAGAGGAACCAAAGCAAGTCTGTTCGTCGAACGCGAGGGAGCTATACCCAGAGTTACACTAATGTGTTGGCAGAGAATTACGTATGATTAATCCGTAACGAACTAGTACATACTTACCGTTAATTAAGCCATATTCGCTTTGGAATTAGTTAAGTGCTGATGAAAAACTTTTCTCTTACAGCAGTTATCACATAATGGGCAAAACTGCTGAATGCTGATTAGCTGAGACAGGGGGCATTTTTCTTAATCACGAGGGCACATCTTATGTTAAACTGCGTTACAATATTTCGGTTCGGTAGGCATTGGCTGGTTGTTCTTCACGGAAAATAAAGAGAGATTAAGCCTGTATGCTTGCGCCTCTGAATAGACCTTTTGTATAAATGATGCCTAAATTTAAATAAAAATATTTTGCACATCCTTAGCCTCACATTCATGTTTCAAGACAAGATAGGAGACATGAATAGGAAGTTATGAATAGGAGGTGGAGGTTATATATGAATAGGATGTTAAGGATGTATGAGTATTGTTATTCAAATTTAGGTGCCATCTCTGCAAAGAGTCCATGGCCCGGACTGGTCAACCAGTAATAGCTAGGAGAAGGAATGGGCATGACGTCAGGCCGAAAAGACTACACGGGACCGAGCCAGTTGGAGAAATTATGTGGAGGCCTTATCCGTTGCATCATGATCAGTCGACATATAAGGACGGATAATGACGGGAAAAGGTTAAACCTGCAATAGGTTACTGTCGCGAGGAAAAACAAAATTGAAAATTTGCTGATTTGGAAAACGTTCTTAGTATGGTTTCATGCTTGACATGAGTCTAGTACAGTAGGCAACAGATCTGCAGATCACGCCTGTAGACTTTATTTGAAGGTTTGTAAAACCAGGGCCAAGGTTTGGCAGGATTTTAGACCAGAAAACCATTTGTTTTCGTTGAATGTTCTGTTGATACACGTCTCTGTTAGAATAGCGTCCCTGTAACCATGCATCTTATTTCGAATTTCTATCCTTGCTGTATCATTTTTACATGTAAAGGCAAAAAGGCACCAGTGATAGAAGTGGAAACCAACAAAACGACAAATAAGCATTGTTTTAATTCAATAACCTTTACTTAAAACTCTGTTAATCATGGCATCATTAACATGTCTCTAAAACTAGATATAAATGTTGTAGCAATACTAAATGAACGCATTTGGTGTTTCTATTACATTAGCGTATATTACCTCCAGGTCGAGAAACAACAGGATAACCATGGCCAGAAATCGCGGTCATCGCAACGGCGCACGCGCGGAGTTTCTTAGAAATAAGGCTTCCAAACGCTCAAAGGAAATGTATGGCAGAAATAAAACAAAATAAAATAGAGCAAGTTCTGGCTTACCGGGAACAAGTGCCGCGATCCGGTTGAGTTCTTGAAAGTTTCCTCTGCTATTCTGATTAGTTGCTTTTCGTCAACAAATGTTACTGGCCCTGCTTTTCATCGATGTTTGTTTTCGAAGATTGGCTCATACAATGCTCTATATTACGAAGGCTTGAATGCATCCCAAACAGATTTTGATCCGCCACAGCAGATTACATAGGCGGGATATCCCAAGTGCCGCGATCGCTTGAGGAAAAGCACCGTATGGTGTACTATTTGACCAATTTTCACCTTCGCTGCTGATTCCTTCGCCCTGCTAATAGGCCATTTTACAGTTGTGTGCTTAGTTACCTGGCCATGAATGCAAGCGAGGCTGGAGGTGACGTTGCTTTGATACAGACCTCTCAGCTTTTCTCATGTAAATGCAAACTAGTTAGCATAAGAACAACTTGATTTGCACAATAAAAGCAGTGAGGTCTGTATCAAAACAAGGTCAACTCCAGCCTCGCTGCCATTCAGAGGCCAGGTCACTAAGCCGACAACTGTAAAATGGTCTATTGCCTTCAAAAACAGTTCAGAGAAGCGCAAACCAGGTCTACCAAAAGGAAAGATATCAAATGTCACGCGAGCGTCTCATCTGTGTTGATCCGAGAACCATACGTCGTATTCTTGGGCAAAAACTGGTATTTTTTCAGCAAATTCCGGCATGTTTGGTATCAAAAGAAACCTAAGAAACCAAGCCTTCTATCTCTGTTGAAGACTGGGGAGACAGATGACCACTGTCCTTTCAGTCAGCGCTAAAATTGCAAGTTCATGTATGACCACATGGCGTGACAAACGTGACATTCGTTTTCGTTTGCCGTTTTGTACGACACTGTCATCCGCTCAAGAAATATGGGAAGATTTTGTGATATGGAGAGGATTATTACCCGGTGAAAATGTGGTTCGGTAAGTCTTCTGAGTATTCTTTAATTCCCCGAGACGACAAGAAGTTACTGAATTGAAGTATTCTGTAATGTTTCCTCTCCTTCACAACTGAAGTAATCATAGCCCTTCAGTCCACATTTTCGCCTGGTAATAATCCTCTCCACTTCAACAAATATTTCCCTATTTCTTTAGCGGATGGGAGTGACGTATAAAACGACAGGGGAAAACGAATGAAGTTGTTTTTAGTGAACCACGGGGGATTTTCTCGAAGACGCCATGTTGCGATTAGCATAAAGTAATTAATTGGCCCGCTGCTTATGCGCGGGCTCAAATGTCCGCAATTTCTGGCCATGTATTCAAAAGTAATTTAGTGTAGCTTTAAACCAAGAGATTTTTTGAAAATAATTATAATCTGCAGCACCAAAATCTGCACGTGTTGATGTCTTCATTGAGTGCAGATTCAATTAAAAGATCAAGTTTTACTGAAAGACACTCCTATAAACTGGCAATTTGGGTTTTCTTCTTTTGAGATAGAAAAGTGACCTTATTAGCTGCACATACTAAAATATGTTCATGTTTGGAAGCAATTTTTATATAAGGGAGCGCAACAGAATTGGGCTTTGCAGGCTGCCTATTAATTTAAGTCCTGTCATTAGAAGATAAGCAGAAACCGCCAATCTACTTATATATAAAGGTAGAGTAAGCAACTTGAAAACTTTAACTACCCTTAAATCTGTAATGTGACCAATTTTTTTCGCTAATTATCTTTGAAATGTTCTCTTGCACTTTATTTCAATGCAAGTAAATAAAAATAACAAAACAAACATGAAAACAGGGCTTTATACTTTTAGAGGCCCTTCTACCAAATCATCTGTATCGTCTTCCAAGGTGTCGGATTCTATCCTGTTGAGGCTGAACAAGCTCTGCATTTGATTACTTTCCTTGCCATAGCTCCACTCGCTTCTCAGTGAACTTACTTCATCCCTATCGTCATCGCTGTAGCTCAGACTCCCCGAGCTCCACTGATTTTTGTTAAGAAAGAACGAAGTTCCTATTTGGAACAGAGTTTTCCTCACGTCTCTCAGGGAAGAGTATTCGTCCGCTAAATAAATATCATCGAATTCTTCAATAGTTGCCTCTTCGAACTGGATTTCATCAGCAGAAAGACATTGGCACTCTCCGCTTGACTTCAGTTCATCATACGTCGTGCGAAAGAATTCATCTGAATCTTCCAAAGCATTCATTCTGGGAACGCTAAAGTATTTTGCATTTTTTCTCTTTAAGTGCGGTTTTTCTACTTTGTTTGTTCTTTGGAGAGATGTTTTAGTAAGGCGCCAAAACGTTTGGAGTTTTTCCTTGAAATATCGCCACGTAAAGTGAGCCAGCTCAACATCAGGAAAGCGGCCTTGCCTGATTCGCCTTATCTCGCTGTAAGAGCTATAAAGAATACTTAAAAACATGTTGATCAGTATCATCCCGATTGAGAACGAGTATGCTAATGTAAATAATTGACCCATGATGTCATTCACTGCCTTTAGCTCTTTTGTGTACATATTATTACCAAGAAGCCTCTCTAGGAGCATCCTCAGTGACTGAGTCATGTTCGAGTATGACGACACATTGCTCCCGAACAGAAGTGTCCCAAGTTGTGTGTAGGCTACGAGTGTCGCTGTGAAAACCAAAGAGTAGGAAACGAGATGTCTAAGAGCTGATTTCACCGTGTACGTCAAGTGGCAGATGTGATCATTGAATTTTAGCAACCTCAGCATTTTTATTGTCACGAGAAAAGCCACCAAAGACAGCAGCCATATTTCGAGATCGCACCACTGGACGATGTAGTCTGAGCTGGACGTGTCGAAAGGGTTTTTTCTGACTCTTCGCACAAAATCACTAGTGTATTTTGCCTTGAAGAAGTACGAAACAATCGCGGCCATAGCGCTGCTAATTTGGAGAATATCCACCAAGTTCCAGAAATGAGTGAAATATCCACATCCTTGAAAATAAAGTTTTACAATCTCCAGGACGAATAACCCGAATATCACGAAAATAAAAAGAAGTTGACAAGCTAAATAGAAAGACCTATAACTGGGATCTAACGGGTAATAGATCATCAGGGTCTCAATTGTGCCAGTTGTTTTGGTACCTCCCGTTGGGTACCTCTCATAGAGGTACTTTCCCACGCTGAATAGTGTGCTTGAAGGTTCGTAAACTGTAAACTCGATAAACACGGCGAAAGTTCTATCATCGATCCAGCTATTGTTTTCCAGATCGTGTATTACTCCTAGTGCTGTTCCAGCGTTATATCCAAGGTCAGCAACATAACCTCCACCTTCATAGATGGCGTGATAACCATGAAAAGAAAGGGTTTCTAAAGAATCTGCGGTTTGGTACCTCCAAGGCTTGGGGCACAAATCATCTAGTTTAAATGAGACCTCGAATTCGGTAATGTTATTGATGGGTGTCCAGTCACGAAGGTTATAGGCGGTCTTATCTTCAGATCGAGAACTGTAATATGGTAAGCATCGCTTTACTACCACGTAATCTTCAACTTGACATGAATCTGCAGAGCAAGAATTATGTGTTAAGACAGTTTCCGTTAAGACAAGAGTGCTTATTAATGCGAAAAGAAAGGAGTGTATCATTAACAAGTAACGCAAAAGAGTGCAACAATGTGATTTGAATATGTGCACTAAGGGCCTAAAAAATTGATTTAGGCAGAAGGAAATTATAACCAAAAATTAAGGTTACACGGAACAAGGAGCGTAGAATTGGTTACAAGTAGGAATGCGGAGGGAGGCTTGACCGAAGACGAATCGAAGGTTGTTCATCACTGAGAACAGGGCTTGCATCTGGTTAAAAAGACGTTATTATCAATCTGTTAATTCCAATGATATTCCACCTATTCACATACAAATAAGTTATTATTTGTCAAGGCTAAAAAGTAGACAAATCTACTTACTATTTGCGTTGCATAACCAAATTGAAGCCATCATAACCTCAATTTTGGGAACTTTTTTTCATGCTCTGAGTTGAACACTGCATGTTTCTTTTAGAAAAGTTGGGAAATGTCCATGTTATGCACAATTTAATACTCTTACCTGGCTGTACTCTGATCTGCCTCAGTCTGGGCATGCCCACCAGAAAAGGATATCCACTACTAATGAACCCTTCCTCCATATCGACTTGCTGTCCATTGTACCATTCAGAGAGAAAGAGGCCTGGAATGAGCTTTTGCCGGGTCCAATTCCAAAAGGTTGCGGTACTGTTGACTCGCTGTTCGATAACAAAGCACAACTTTGATATTAGAAAATTATAACAAGAATTACGAGGATTGATGAGGCAGTACTAACAGTAACATAATGAAATAGGAGTATCGTAGTTGTCAACAGTGTCTGGAGCTGAATGCACATGTAAAGGAAATTACTCCTTAAATCTCTGCATATCTTGTTGAACGCATGAGTTGCCCAAATTATGATAGTTGCTAGGAAGACTAACTATCTTAGCTGCTGATCCCTAAGAATGACCAACTGCAGGAGCGCCGACTGAATGACCGACCGACCGACCGACCGACCGACCGACCGACCGACCGATCGACCGACCGACCGACCGACCGACCGACCGACCGACCGACTCACGTGCTGGTCAACCGACTGACTGACTTGCCGATGTATCAACCGGCCAACCGACCGACTTAACAACTGATTGAGTGACGACCAACTGACGGATCAAACGACTGACCGACTGACTGACTGACTGACTTACCGACCACCTGACTGAGTAAACGAACGAACGAACGAATGACCGAACGACCGACCAACTGACTTCAGTACTAACTGTCTGACCGAGCAACAGACTGGTCAACAAATCAGCTGGCCGACAGACCGACTCATTGACTGTTATCTGACTGATGACAGGCTGACAGCTAGCTTGTTGAATTGGCTGGTTCAAGTGAACACCTCCTACCTTATCAAATTTAACAAAAACATCCTTGAGTGATTTAGTAAGCTGGTATCTTGAAGTGTCCTTGTTTCCATAGCACACAATTAACAGTAACAGGACAAAAAACAAGAACAAGCTTATCTCCAAGATAGCGCGGAACATCTTTTGGAGTTTCGTCCTGAAAATTCGCGACGTTTTTAAGACAGTCTCCTCTGGTGGCAGTACTTTAGAATCTTCCGCGCAAGGGTTCTTTCTACGAGGCAAACCATGCACTGGATCGTGTTTCACTGGTTTTCTAATCAATACTGACAGCAAAGAGGCAATTAGAACAACTTGAATGGGTTGCAAGATAATGACGTCTTGGAAAAAAGAGACGAGAATGGAAGTGAGCCACTCGTTGGAGACCTTGGCACCCCACGATAAGCTATAGAGCACAGTGAAGAAGACTGAGGAAAGAATTGCAAGAATACACAAAATCCACGCTATATAAACAAAAAAATGAGGAAAACCCTTTGATGAATTTTCCTCTTCGATATCGTTGTCTCCTTGCCGTTTGTTCTTTGGTTTTATGTTTCTAAAAACAGTTACGATAAATACATTCACTGGCAGTACAATCATAGCGCTTTGGATTCCAATTTTCACTTGCGTCCAACTCATAGTCAATGGACCAAGTTGAAAAGTATCTTCGGTTTCCTCGCCAAAGTCGTAAAACATAGCGTTGGTTATCATAGCTAGGAAAAACACTGACATGCAGCACGAGAAACGTTGCGTTCGAGTAAACAAGCTTTGTGGTGGTCTAGTAAGTACGGATATCCACAAATGCCCGTCGGCCAATCTTTTTGAAGCCCTCGAATAAAAGAGGTTTTTGAAGTTAGACGTTTCCTCCTTATTTGAAGTTTTCAGTTGAATTTCAACCTCTCCTCGACCCTTTTCAACCGCCAGCCATCTATTCGCGAGAAAGTGCCACTGCTGTTGCGTATCCAACTCTGTTATTACAAAGTCTCTCAAAAACCATCCGGGACTCTGCCCGCTGTTGTCGTGCCACACCTTGATTTTGTAAAGAGGTCCCAGGCGCCGTGGCAGAGACACGGTAAATGTATTTACACTCGCCCGAGCAAAGAACATCTTTTTGCAAGCGGAGTCGTTAAGTATGATCTGGTCACTGTAGCAGTCCTCGCCATAGATAATTATTCCAACGTTAGCTGTGGTGCCACTTCCCACCCACATTCCCGTCTGAATGGAAATGCGATAATGGTGCTGTCCTTCCTCCTCGCTATCCAGGAGATAAACATTTGGTATTGCCTACAATAAATCAGAAAAAAAATCAGTAAGTTGGTAAGGCAATGCCGAGTAAAGGGAGCACCAACGACTTCATGATCAACTTGTCGCTACTGACATTTAACCTCTCAAACATTAGTTTACTCAACCGAATGACCGAATGTCGAAGACTGAGTGAACTATCCAACGATCGACTGAATTCAATAAGTGAACAGACGAACGAACGAACGAACGAACGAACGTATAATGAATCTGGCGTTTCTATTACAGTGATTTTCCTAAGCCCTGTTATAAATCTTTCTGCAATCTTTTATTGTCAGTACACACAATTGGAAAATCTTTAATATAACCAATACTTACGTTAGGGAACACTCAAATATTAGTTTACTCAGCACTAACTTCAGCATGGGAAAATGGAGTGAAGCTGGTGTTGGCTATGTGGTTGGCCGCATATAATAAAGGACTTCTAAACTTTGGATTTTTGACTTACATTTGGACTGGAGTAAAGCCATTTTTTGGCTGCCACTGAATAAGTCTCTTTCACTGCTGGCCGATAATAGCGAGACGAGTAAGGCATCAACAAACCACAAGCGAGGGACTGGATTTTAGGAGAAGGTATGCATTCATAGACCTATAAGCACAAGTCTGTGGCTTGTCCCGTGACAGCCATCACGAAACAATTTTACAATAAAGACAACTTTGATGACTAACCTTCTGCTTATCTCGTCTGTCCGCTCGTCGAGTGAAGATGAGGCCGATCATGTAGAGCAAGATCACGGAACACACTGTTGCTAGAACAACAAAGTTTTTGGTTTCCCCGAGGTCACCAAACTTACCAAAGACTTTCCTGAATTCGATTTTGTTTGGCTCCACAAAAAAATCTCCACCAAAAGCGGACAGATGATTGCACAGGCACTGAATGCTGCCAGAAACTATTTCAGGCACAACCTAGGTAGAAGACAGTCATCACCAGCTTTTTCTAACAAGCTAATAATTATCATTACTTTTCTTGAAAACAAAAAAGTTAAAACCATATGCACGTTGAGCTGAAAAAATACGTTCAAGCACTAGCTTTATTTCACCTATCCCCCTTAGTAGACTAATAAATTTAAAACAAGCGATTTCGGTACAGCGACTTTATCTTCCGCAAAACCACTTCTTTCAACTTGCGGAATAAAGATGAGTGTGAATGAAACTTATCGAGTTACTGCTCTAAAGAAACCTTCACTGCTTAAAAACCAATACTTCGAGGTTATCAATCCCAGCCCAAAACCTTGTGCAAACTTAGGTTCACCTAGTGAATACTTGTAGATATAAACCAGAGCTGGTCTCACCTTACATCCTTCGTCCGTCCACTGCTCCTTGACTTCAGACCAATAGAAACAACTTCCGATGGTTACAAACAGGGTATAATTCAAATCAGTACTGGCATTATATTCCGATCTGAGAACAATGGGAGCAGGGGTGGGTGGAGTAGGTGGATCTTTTACACCAATACAAGAACGCTTCTGCCGTCTGCTTCTATCACAGTCAATGGATCTCCTTGGCCGCTCTTGAACGGAACCATTCACGGACATCAGTGCCTCTTCATCTTGAAACATGACGTCGTTAGTAATATTTACATAATAATGTATGCCAATGTAATGAATCCCATTGTTTCCGGTATCAGAAGTGTTGAATGAAAACACATACGGATCTTTGTTGCATTTCTGCTCCTCTATCTTGCAAGGTAACACGATGGAAAAATTGTGTTCTCTAGGCGTGGGGAAGTCAGAGGAGCTCACATAGACACGCAGTGATGTAGCGTATTTCTCGGGATGCAGCTTCACAGACACCATATCTCCCTGGTCTGGTATGTTTATTTTATGATACTGTATGAGCTTAGACTCGTAAATGTTATAGCTCGGTTTCACAAAATATTGCACTGTATTTTTCGTCACATCGGCCGGTGAACCATTGCCAGAATTCTGTGGGATGTACAGATGTACTGGCTTCTTCAAGCCGGAGATGTTTAAATTTCTTTTCTCTCCTGTTTGAAGAACTACATCAATAACCCATGACGTAACTAAAAAGACAACAGAACAAAAACGTTGTCCAGTTAAAATAAAGTGTAACCTGTCATTATTGTTGTGAATGTATGTTTGTTCCTTTGCTTGCTTGTTGGTTGTTTCATTCACGGTACCTCATTCGTTTACTCAATATGGTGTGTGGTTCGTTTTCTTGGCATTAGGGCCCGTACGCACTAGGCAAATTTTTGTTTCTTTTGGAAAAATATTTGTCATCAGTTCCCTTCCACAAGTGCGTACCATGTTTGATGATATTGACAAACAGTACCAAACTTCAAAAGCGCCGTCGTCCTGCCCCGGAGCAGGGGAATTTTTGTCAAGCGTCAAAACTGTCAGATTTTACAGTTTGCAGGCGTTACTCTGACTGAAATTGTGAATCAAGTAATCTTGAAATCCCTCTTGAAATCTCTACATTCGGCATATGCCCGCCAAAACATTTCATTTTTTGACTTAGTGCAATCAAGCTATGAAGATGAAGAACTACGGATACTTTTTACGACCATCATTGTTACCTAAAGATGTTAAAATGAAATCTCCACTGGCATAATAAAGGCAGCAACTGCCATTGAGAAAACTAAACAGCTTGAAGGACGAAAAAACGAAAACAAGCAATAGAGCGCCGAGGTAACATTAGCTCTCGATAATTTAAGGTCACTTTCCCGCTAACGGAACCCAAAAGAAGGTGTTAGATTTCAATGTGATTGATACAAATTTGTTGAGATTTTTGATAGAGCCAAACTTGTCAACCTAGGGCAACATGTCAACGTACGGTACCTTAGCTAGGTAGGTAAAGTCTGCATATGACCCAAGTGACTCATCAGGTTGGTGGCTATCTAGGTTTCTGTAGTATGAATCAACTAGGAATATTTCTACTCCCCCAGGCTGGGATGCTAGTCCATCGCAGCGTTGTCAACGCATTAAATTCGGTCGTGAGGTAAGAGAGAGACTGTGAGAGTTAATTGTCGATCCTAAAATGCACTAACCATGACGCCACCGCGCCTCTAGATTTTTCTTATTAAGGACCAATTATTTTGTTAGTCATTCGTTCATTTTAATTCATTCCTTTCCGCTCTTTCTTTCGTTTGCCACACGTAAACTTAGTAATGACACTTTATGTCTTTGATATTCAAAATTTGCTTAAAAGAAATTGATACAAGAAAATTAGTTTAGATGATAACAGGGCATTCACCTCTAAATGCACTTATGTGCCAGGTGTAAGGATTCCCCTGAAATATGACAATCTTCGAGGTGATGTCAGCTTTGTCTACTCCTTGTCTTTTGAATAGCTCTTTGTATACGACGGCAGGGTGAATTTCGTCTTTGCATCTCCTATCACTGTTTCATTTGTCCTGTTTTCCTGCCTGTACAAAACCATGGAAAGGTATCTACTGGAAATTACCACTGGTTCATCGTCACCTTTATCGACAACTAAGCAGTCTCGAAGTTTCCATATCGTCCTAAGAGCTTTCTGGGCAATTCTTTTGCTCTGTAATAGAAAGCAAAACACAACATTAAGCCAAATGGGGTTGATTAAGCGAACGTTGAGCCAAGTGCAGTGATAGTGTAGGCTTCGCCAGCCGCAAGGCCTCGCAAATGAAGCGCAATCAGCATGATTCATTTCAGTGAAGTGTGCCGGCTTCGTTTGGAAAAAGTGAAGTTGACTCCGGTGCACCGCTGCAAAGTTAAGAACCGTTAATTGCGGTGTAGTGAGTTTTAATCAGGCGAAGTGGAGTGACGTGCGAATAGTGCACGAGCAGAAACATGTCGAATTTAAGTTACGCCTACGTTTTTTGCTCTAACGACTTTAAGTTGCGCGTACATTTATTGTGAGAGTTTTGAGTGAACAGTTATTATGCTGTTAGAGAGATTTGTGCCGTTTAGAGCTTATCGTTTTCCGAATTTGGAAGTGTCTTGGCCGTTTAGTATGTCACTTTGCAGTATACTGCAGTATACTGTGTGTAGTGCAGTGCTGTGGAATGCCTTAAGCCCCGGCCAAACGATCGCAACATTTCAACGCAACATATCGCAACATTGTACATTTTGCGTGCGTTTGGCCACCTGTTGCGATGTGTTGCGACATGTTGGGTGTTGTTGGCTCAGATTTGAAACTGGTCAAATTTTTCACGCAACATTTGAGGATGTTGCTTGAAGCCCCGGCTAAACGATGTCAACATCTCAACGCAACATATCCCAAGATTGTTGGCCCAGCCTTTGCAAGCTCCGGCCAAACGATCGCAACATTTAAACGCAACAGGACCAACAGATCGCAACATTGTTGGGCGCAACATGCTGCGTGCGTTTGTCCACCCTGTTGCGACGTGTTGCGACACGTTGGGAGATGAAAATCATGCCCAGGCGCAAGATTGTTGCAGGAGCCTGGCCAAACGACTACGACTTCATGCAACACCCACAAATGTTGCATGAAAAATGTGACCATTTTCAAATTTGAGCCAACAACACCCAACATGTCGCAACACATCGCAACAGGTGGCCAAACGCACACATGTGGCACCCAAGAATGTTGCAATATGTTGCGTTGAAATGTTGCGATCGTTTGGCCGGGGCTTGAAAATACTGGGCCAACAATGTTTCAATATGTTGCGCTGAACTGTTGCGATCGTTTGGCCGGCGCTTTACAATGCAGTGCGATGCAGTACCGTTTTTTTGCAATGTAGCCGCGCTCGTTTAGTGCTTTAAACGATAGTATAAAACGGTTCAGTAGAGTGTAAACGAGTCTATCGACACTTCATATCACGATAATGCGACTGAAAGGACTAGAAACAATAGCAAATGTATCAGATCAAAGCAAAGATCCAAGTCTAATTGTCGCATGTGTTTCAATACCTTTTCCTTGTCGATCTCATACCACGCTGTTTGTATCGAAATAACGCTAGCATCCTGAGAAGAGATATTCAAAATATTGCCCAGTCCAAGAAGCAGATTCTGACTGACTGTTGTCATAGTGATGGCATCTTCTGTGTTATTTTCCATGAGTCTGGAAAGAAAATCTGTCGCCTCGTCCAGGCGCTCCAGGGCTTGTACCTGAGTAAGAAAGAAAATTTTGTCAGACAAGCGGAGAAGAATGGCCTAAGCTGTTATATGATACTAAACATAATTCCAGGTCAAAACTTTAAGAGTTTCATTCTAATTGCAATCAACACTTCGTTTTTGCAGGCATGTTGTAACAGGGCGTTGTTAAAGTTCGCGTTTATACAAAAGAAATTTTACGAACCTAAGCGCACGTTTTCGTTTAGATAAGTGAAATTTCGTCGAGATTAAAACAATTAACGATTTAAACAAAACGACAATACCTGGGATTCTTGGGATATTTCATCTCTTTCTTTGGTTGCCATAGCTACCGCAGTGCTTACTTTTGTGATAAGCTCTTTGCTGTCGATTTTGATTCTGCTCAACTCGTCAAGGATGTTGTCTTTCAACTAAACATGATTTAAACACTTGATTAAGGATAATTTTCACAAGCGACGGAGTCAAATCGTTGTCATAAGAGAGCTTACGACCTAGTAAAAATAGAACATCGGTTTTGTTTTTTTTGCAAATAAATCTGGTTGTTAGATTTTCTAAACAAGTGTGTCCGACCACCTTAACGTATTTACAAACTGAAATAATGTTCAAATGTAATACTGCATGACGAAAACCATACATATTTTGTTGTCTCATTACTTGTTCCTAAAATGACGGGAGGAAAGGGGGGGCGCCAATCCGAGGGAGGGGATTGCTTATTTTGAATTTCAGCCGATAGGAAGGGGGCTTTATTCGAATGGAGGCGCTAATTCGAAGATTTACGGTAGATTCAAGTACGGTGCGGTCTTACATCAGAGTCCCCTTAACAACGGATGGCTTATCCAAGGATATTAGTTTCTATCCGTCAACGAATCTTAAGAAAGTCAAACGTCTTTTTTTATAAAGTACGCAATCTACACTTCTACCCGTCAAGAATACAACTACTTTTTCCGAGGAATGGGATCGATTCCCTTTTAACTTGCACTTGTTTATTTTGAAAAAAAATAGCCCTTTAAGGTGGCCGAACACAGTTTTGAAGTGCCTATGCCTAATTCACCATAACTTTCAAACTATTTTTGGTTTGGCGCCCATTTTTTGCAAGAGTCAAGGTTAACCAAAGAAATATTTATTCTCGCATTTTGACCAGGGTGTGTGCTGTTACCATGGCAACGGGTCTGGTTAAAAACAAGGCTTAAATAATGGTTTTTGTTTATTTAAAAAAAATCCAGTCGTTAGATTGTTTTCATATTTTGCACACTAAGAATTGACATTAAATCCCTTCTGTCGGTCCTAATGAAATTTTGACATAGGCGATTTTCGTAATTCGCTGTTAATCGTTTTCTGTATTATTAAAAATTCCCTATGTCAAAATTCAGATTTTTTTTGATAGATCATTCACGTGGTCTCTGATCTATTTTTCTGTCAAATTTCTTGAAATTCTAACGACTGGATCGTTAGAAATCGGCATGTTTCTGCTAAAGCAATCGGTCTCAATTTTTCGAGCAACTGCGCATGCGTTGCATTTAACTGGGTTCTTTCAGTAACAAACAAAAGCTGAGAATTGCTGGGTTCTTTGCATCGTTACCTTTTCTAGCATATCTTTGTAATAAAAGACTAAAGCCATCAATACACTGCGTTCAGTTATAGAAAAAAATAACACAGATAGTGCGAGCGTTGAGTAAATAAAATGATCGGTATGTTTACGGCATGTTTGTTCTTTGAAATCCTTGTGCACGTGCGAAATATTGCAGCAGTAAAAGCACGCGCGAAACTGTGTTCGGCCACCTTAACGTACCAAACTCGTTGAATACGATTAGTACGTGACATTAGTCTCTTTTAGTTTAGCGATTGCGTTACAGTTTTAAAAGTTTATAAGACAATGTATGAGAATGCTTTAAAGGAGCAGTGTCACGAGGATTTTGCTGTTTTGGGTCAATTCTGTACTAAAATCATTACTTTGAGGCTTTAATCATAAACAAAATGCTTCTATAAAGTTATCCCCCGATATCAAATGAATTTTATCAGAGAGAGCTCACCATAATAAATTTCTTGAGGATTTTTGGAACACGTAGCATCAAAACTTGAAAAAATTGGCCAATTTTTTCAAGTTTCAATCCATTTCCATCTATGCCATCCGTAGCGACAGGCAACAGGAAACAGTTTCAGTACCTTCAAATAGTCTTAAATAACAAAACTAGATCATTAGTTTTGGAATTCAGTTGATGCGAAGACACTTCCTAGCTTTTTAAAAAGTTGCCAAATAGCGTGACAATGGCCCTTTAAATGCTACGTATAGAAAACGATTTAAATAAATTATCTTAATTTATGTTTGTGTTGCGTTATTTGAATTCTCTGTAAAACTCGCATAATGGCTCTAAGCCGCCTCTAAGAACACAGAGACATCAAAGTAACGCAATCGCCGACAGATTAATGTCACGTATTTAAAATCGTATTAAACGTCTGGGCCACCTGTGAAAACAAAAGACATAATACTGGAAGCTGTAGAATTCATCTCATACACCTATCCACAGTATGTATGACCTATATAATAATCTTTATCCTATCTCATGTAATTATACTGACTTTTCGGACTTTGTCTTTTGATATAGCAAGTTGGTCATTGTCATCTTCGCCCTAGCAAAAACAACATAGGATTAAAACAGCTCATTTGATCTCTGACTACCCGAAAACCTCTTTTTAGATAAAAAAAAGCAGTTCAAATCAGTATAATGGGATGGGATATTAAAACGAGGACTAGTAAAACGGGTAACCAGTTAAAAAGGGGGAACGTCTTACTATATTCCGCATTCACTTGTTCAAGCAGCCCAGTTCAATCTTGAGATTATTGTTGTCATCTTCGATTCTATTCCTTGGGCAAAGCTTTAATGCTACATTACAAGCAATGTTTATGTGTATAACGTAAAGTATAGCAAAAAAAGGGATATAAAGGATAGTTTTAGGATCCCTCGAAAACAGCGAGAATGAGATCACTAACCTCTGATCCACTTGAACGTCTTCTCTGCTCCACAAGTGAAAGTACAGATATTGCCACGTCAAACGCATCTGTAGGTTTATTGGTGTTTATGTAGTTAGTGAATTTGTTACTTTCATTGTTAGCAATCTTGTCCAAGGTTTTGGCTACGTCTTCAGAGTACTTGTCCTTTACCTAAACGATATAAAATAGCGTAATTAAGGCAACTTTGCAGTAGCTCTTGCCGAGAGAAGAACAGATAAAGGAACTCTTAGCAAGTCTGCTAATTTTGGCGGTAACTGCCCCTGCAGTTCGTTTGGTCGCTGAAAATTCCCGGCCTACCTTCACTGCCACGCTGCTGATGGTCAAATCTCCAAGTGAATCCTTGACGTACACATCCACTCTTAAATCGAAATTATTAGCCTTATTTCCAACAGGAAGGTTTGTCGACAGCGTGTTCTTTCCATTCCCCACGTTTGGATAATTGATTATCAAACCATCGCTGGTGTTGTAGCGAAATTCGTACTTTAAGGGCTCGTCCTCGTCACTCCAGCCCAAGCAAGTGATATTGAATATTGTCTCTACAGCGTAACCTTCGTTAGGCGTCACAAAACACCCACTGTTGCCATCAGTGATGAATGGTGGGGAATTCAATATAACGTTTTCATCGTGTTCTTCTTTGATGTCTTTGATGTCATTTTCTACACGAATTGCAATGACGGCCCTTATTTTGTATTGAGGATTCCTTGTTTTTGAAGGGTAAACATGCGAAGAGAAATCTTTTACAACGAAGGTGCTTCCTTTTCTCCCCCGATGAATGTGCACGGTAGAGTTGAGTGTGTGGATGCTCCATTTTATTTTGATGATACGATCACACAGTTTGCCTTCACATTTGGGCTCGATCCTCAATGTTTTGGACTGAAGGACTTTCTTTCCACAATTTGTGCGGCACCTCGGGTAAACAAGGTAACAGTAATTACTTCATACATTCTATAGGAAAAGAGCTCAGATTTGAAATTGCTCTCTCTCTTTTAATGCGACTGAAAGAATGCAAAGAGGCAATCGTGGCGTGAATAACATTAATAAGGAACTGGGCGTGGTACATTTTAGAAGTAATAGCTTTTGCGATTAATGATATATTTACAACAGGACCTCTCTATTTTACATGACAGGTAGAGCTTCCTGTAAACTGGCATTATCATTATCATTTCATTAACATTAACATTATTTTTATCATTATCATTATCATTATCATTACATTATCATTAACATTATCATTATCATTATTTATATCATAATCATTATCATTATCATTAACACTGTCATTATCATTAT
>JAHPZR010017792.1:0-10620 GCA_019787425.1 Platygyra sinensis
GCTAGGTTTTGAGTCGATGGATGAAACCATTATTTTAATGATGCAGAAGTCTTAACAGGATACTTACTACTCTCTTCACAGCAGCTTGCATTCCATCCAAGCTTACACACAACTGTTGAGACTAAAGGATAAGACAAACATATGTGAAAAAAATGTCTTGCAGGCTAATTTGGAAATACATGTAGCTGACTGTCTTTATAAATAATAATTTGGTTTTATCAACTGTGTTGATAATGTACATTTGAATTGGCCACTGTAAAGAGATTCGAAAGTTGATGTTTCAAGCATTAGCCCTTCGTCAGAGCAAATTGAGGAATTGTGGGTTGTGTGTGGTTTATACATGTATATAGAAAGATTGGACTATGCTATTCATTGGTGCATGGTAATGTGAAAAACAACAGAATAAATTAGTTGAATGAAAATCATTCATTGATACCGTGATGATTAAGAGTGCCGATTTGAAAAATAAATTTTTGTTCTAGAGTTATGCAGCTTTCCCATGCTTCCTCAGCCTTTCCCTACATCAAGGAAGCATGGAAAGCCACAAAACTCTAGAACAAAAATTTCTTTTTTAAATTGGCACTCTTAATCATCACAGTACACTGTATCAACAAATGCTTTTCCTTCAACTAATACATTCTGTCGTTTTTTATGTTACCAGGCACCAACCAATAGTGTGGCTCCATCTTTCTGTATATAAACCATACACAACCCGCAATCCCTTGATTTGCTCAAACAAGGGGCTAACGCTTGAAAAGTCAGCTTTTGAATCTCTTTACGGTGGCCAATTCACATTATCAACCAAGTTGATAAAAGCAAATTATTTTGTAACACTCCCCACTGATGCAGCACCAGTTTCTTTAGAAACTTACCCCCTTTATTCATTTGCTTTTATAAATGGCTAGCCATCTTAGGATTGGGTCCCAGACCTGCCCTACTCGCTTTACTGATAGCCCTCAGGCCTTAGCATATTCTGGAGTTGCGAAGAAGTCTGTACTACAGTCAACTCAACCTAATGATGTTTGGCCCTTGCAACTATAAAGTCAGGTCAGAATAACTATTTCAAATACAGTAAAAGCTAATTGTTGCATTAAGCATTGATCCAGAGAATGTATAAAGCCATACTTACCAGCTGAGCTGCATGTAAAATCATTTCTCGCATTTTATCTAGACCTGCATTCAGAAGGGAAAAAATATAGTGTAAACAGATAGATATTTATGAACACTGCAAGAGAATTCCATTATGGTTGAGAAGTAGTTAGTAAAGTCCACAGAAACCAGGGATAAGCTTAATTAGCAGTATGATACAATCCTGCATGATAGAGAAGTAATGTATGATCTGCTGAGACAGCATTTTCAGCACGTTCAGTAAATACATTGCTTTGATGTTGGATACATGTATCTTCAGCAAATGTGTATGGTCATTAAAGGTTGTGGTTGCAGGGATTGCTGGGAATGCTCTTGTAGGTACTGCCTAAGGCCAGGCCAGACACCACCATCCCGGACGCCCAAACAGTTCTTTAGCGCATTGCAGGTCTTTAGAACTAATTCATTAACACACTTAATAAGTACTCACCAATTGTCTGAATACTAATCCAAAGGGGAAGTACTGACAGCCTATCAGGATCATGGTTTTTGACTGAGACCTGATGCCTCTGCCTGAGAAACAAAGCCACAGATAACTCATTTACTCTCAAAAATATCAATTCTCCTTATTCATAGCTATACATTTTATTTAAAGCTTATTCCATAGCCAGCTATAATTATTTCTGCACTCTTTTCACTGTCTGGTTGATGGCTTGTATTATGTTGTTCCAGATAATTCCATACTCTTCCAGGAGAGGATTTTATGTAATTTGCAGCAATCCAACTGTCTAAAAATTTAAATTTCCAATGATATTCCTTGCGGGAGGTATGGTTATTTCCTGGAGCTACCAGTATATAACTGTACATTGTTGAGGTCTAAGAGTAACCTAGGATCTGTTATACACAATAAAATTTAGATACATCTACACATACTGTACATGCATGCTAGGAATGAGGTATATATCAGACAAGAAAAGATCATTGCATCAGGTATAGGTAACTTTGAGAAAAGGGCCAGCTACAGGATAAGCATTAGAAGACAAGACTGTACAGAAAAATGGCATAGATGATGAAATAAGACAAAGTATGTGGTTTCATGCCAGAGATTATTTCTAACAAGGGCAGACTTTACATGGCAATCTTATACAAGTGGGACTGGGAAGGAAAAGGGCGTGTTCCATTCAACCAAAATTTCCAGAAATTCCAGTTCAAAATTGAATGGAACAGAAAGTTTCCTGAAATTCGTTTCAAAAATTTTGGTCAACCTCTCAAGGTCTAATCCTTACTTCTGAAAATCTGGAAATTCGAGAAATTTCCTGTTCTACATGTATTTGTCATTTCTACCTGGTATGATCTTGGCCCTAGTACCCCTAGTCATGAATTTTGCTTTGACCAAAGTTACAAGATCCTGGCAAGTATGCAAAATGATCTGCCACAGTTTGGCATGTTCTTGATTGCCTAAGTAGCCTCTACAAAAACATTAGGATCTGATTTCCTGGAAAACTGTGCACTGGTTGTTCCGAATTTCCTGTGGGCAAGTTTGCCCGGTTTGCATACTCTACAAATTTCTGTCACCACACAAAATGACGTTTGGGTTGATAAGGTAAACATCAAGGAAAAGTTCCCTGAAAAAATTGTGAATGTGTGTTAAATTTATTCACTTCAAACAGCTTAGGGAACTTAAGACAGCCGCTTCATCGTGATCCTACATGTACAGCATTTAGTGGTGGAAAATGTGCTTAAGCGGGAATAGAATGAGATTGGGCCATCCTGGTAGGAAATACCATTCCATTCAACTTACAATTATTTTGGAAATTCAAACTGAAATTTTTGGTCAAATGGAATGTGCCCTAAAGGGCTTTGCAGATATGCTGAACTGTGTGCACCAGCGGCCTGGGAAGATGACCAAAATTGTATGGTAACATGTACATGAAAGGTAGATATCTTACATGTATCTTACAGTTTCCAGTCAATTAAGCACTGAAATATGCAGTACTTACCAAAACTAAATCTTTAGCTCTGTAGAATGTCTAGTAAGTTTTCAAATTAAGGGAAATTGTCAATGGTAACATTGGGCCATTGAATAAAAACATCTGTTTTAAATTACAGAACAGACAAATGTTGCACCTGTACTTTAATATAATTATGAACCAACAAGGCCATAATCAATTTTGTTCTAATTATTTGATGAGATCTGCACAAGGTTTTAAATAGGTTTTTGGCAAAAAGGCAACTGGCTTTCACGGAAGACAAAACATTTTGAACTGAACTTCTCTTCAAGAAACAGATTCCTTGAGATGATCAAATTACGTGTAGACAGGTAAACTTGTTCACAGCAAATATATTTGCCATTGCCTGGCCTTAAATGAAACCCTTGAGTGAAAAGATGAGACGGCTCAGTTCTAAAAGAAAACCATTATAATATATCTAAACTTAAAAAAGATTAGTCTTGCAGGGTTCTCAGTAGAAGCCAGATGAATTTAGCCGCCTGTTCCAGTTAACAATAAAATTAATTTGCACACATACAACCATAGATTAAGACTTACTGTTTCAAGAAGAAAATAGGATTTAAAAAGAAGAAACAGTGTTACGTGTTTGAGAGTTGAAAAAATATTAATTATTTGTGGTTTCCAGTAGGCGCCATATCAAAGACCTCGGGTCAAAGAATATGTCACATCAAGAAATATGGCATGTCTTAAATACCACACCTTACCCCTAAAAATGCATTGGGCGACCTACAATCCGCCGTTTTCACTGTCGCGCAATTAAAAAATAAATCGAAAACCATTCAGTGGATAAAGTCAAGAAAATAATTGTGATCTTATTGGATATGAATAAACAAGACACTTGTGCAAGTTTTACATCTGTGCGTTTCCTCAAACCGGAGATATTCGTCAAAATGTTTTGCTAAAATTTACAGGGCTTAGTATGGAAATGCCATGTTGGTGCACATCAGATGTGCACCAACATGGCGGCCGAAATATAGTGTAAACATCTGGAAGTTACTTTGGCTATCTAGGCGACTGATTATCTTTACTGCACAAACAAGCATTTACATAAACACTTTTCCTAATGCTCTAACTTCTAAAAAGGCTACAAATTATGAGATAGGTATATATTTTTCGACAAATGCGATCGTAGCTTTGTGTCACGCACCGCCGTAACTCTGAAATTCAAAATGCTATCATGGTTTCCAAATGAAGCACGCTATGGAGCTGTAAAATTGTAAACAGATATAAATATACCATCACTTATGCCTGATGAGGATAAAAATTTTGGTTGCACTTTTTTGAATTTTAATTAATTTTAATTAATTTTAATTGTGTAGTAATTGTTCCTGAAAAGCCCCATTGGGGAGGTGACAATAAAGTATGTATGTATGTATGTATGTATGTGAAAACGATCTATTGTAAAATTTTCTGGGGAACATACCCACAGACCCCCTAGGTTGGCCTTGCTTTACGCTGTCTTTTATGCTTTGTTGGCCATCTGTGAAAAATTTACTGAAAACCCTGGACTTGTGAAATTACATTTTGTAATGTACACTGTATTTCATGAAAATTAATGTAACCAATGCAGGATTCTCTTTGAGAAACAGTGCCCAGTGGGAAAACTTCTACTGCTTACTTTAAACTACAAAATAATACATCACGTGGTTTTTCTATCCTGCATAATTTGGCTGTTAATACAGCCACCTTGGTGTTATGACCTCTTTGTTCTGGACTGAACAAAATCTCAGTATTAATTTTAAGGAACCCCTTTTAAATAAAATGGCTGCCCTGTTACATGTAATACAACCAGATCTGTGTAAACCTAACAGGAATGCTTGCGACTGCAACCAAAGGATACACAGTAGGGTGCACTAGGCAAGGCAAACCACTTGCCGATATTCAGGCTCATACTGTCACAAGCAGGAGCACTCTGAAAGAGAACAAGATTATGTTTGAAAAATCAAAAGCAAATCTACAATTATGTCTGTAATTATTAGTTACTTGGCATTATTTTAAGGCTAATTTAAGTAGCTTGGAAAAAACATCATGTCAGTTATGAATTTGTTATTTACATGTATTACAAACTGAGGACTAATGGTGAGAGTGTGTATAAGGTTGATCATTTTGTGCATATTTGGGTAATTGTGAAGAAGAGCTCCCCAAATAACCTGTCGGCCGACTGTCGGTCAACTGTCGGCCGACAGTCGGCCGACTGTTGGTCGCTTGTCGGCCGACAGTCGGCCAACAGGTTTTGCCCGAAATATAGGCTACCTGTCGGCCGACAGTTGGCCGACAGTCGGCCGACAGTTAGTAATGTGTCGGTAACCTGTCGGTAACCTGTCGGTAACCTGTTGGTAGCTTGTCGGTAAAACGTTAACACAAACCTGATTGTTTTCTCTCGATTTTCGCGTGATACAACATCCAAAATGTGTAATACATTCACAGGAATAGCCTTTTCTTCTTACTTTTGGTAATTGCCGCGTAAGGCTAGCTATCTATCATGTAACAGTTTTATTGCATTACATTTAACAGTAGTTAGCTACATGTAGTGACTATATAACAATTATTCCATGAGCCCGTGTTGGATATGAAGTGATAAAATAACCAACGAGCGCGTAGCGTGAGTTGGTTATAATCACTTCATATCCAACAAGGGCGAATGGAATAATTGTTTTAGTAAATTCTCGAAACGGGTTTTGCCGCCGATTTTTATTCCCACAATATTACAAAGCGAAAAATTTTAAACTTGGCGCACTATTTCCCATATGACGTAAAACTCTGACTATTGGCTCATAGTCGGAGATTTTTTAGCCAATCAAAAAGCTAGAAATGCAATAGTCGGAGCTGAGAATTTACTAAATGAAAATAGCGTCATGCTCCATTACTGTAACTGTGCTTTAAGGTGGCTCCCTAGAGCGCGAGTTAGAAAAGGAAACTTAGTTAAATTCTCTTAAAGTTTTCCCTGTAGAGATTTACCAGTATGGATTCTGTTGAAATAAGGCTTACTGTTTGGTTGTCAATTTTTGGATTAAGGCTGTTACCATGGCAATATCTCATCTAATGACAGGCAGATATATTCCTCATTTTGGCCTAAACTCCTTAATATATACACTTTCCTTCGGTGAATTTTTTTCATACTTTGCCACATCATGGAAATGATATTGCCTAACGTTTTGAATCGGTAAAAAGTCAAGGTTGTTCAGACAGTTTTTCCAATATTCTGTAATTTGTCATTTTTCTAAATACATATATATCAGATTAGCTCTGACAGATTTAACAAAAATAAGGTATTTTATAGGAAATGCATCTGATTACAACTCTGCCAATTTTAAAAAAAATTCACGGAAGGAAACGCGAGAAAATTTATTGTCAGTTTTGCTTTTTGTGCACACGTTGACATTATGAAAATCGAAAAACACTGATGTTTTCCTTTGAGGGCCTGCAGATTACTCGAGCTTTCGTCATCGGCGCGCATGCAATGGTAAAACTATAGGGAGCCACCTTAATGTTTATCATTGAAGCTTTATTATTACAAAGTCTAATTACAAATTCTAATCTACAGTGGCACCTACATCACTTTTAAGATACTCGTATGTATCCCTGATGATGCCGTGGATCGGCGAAAGCTCAGAGTAGAATAACTCACCATCCACAAAAAGTAGCAAAGGCCCCACTTGAATCACATTAGTCATTTATAAACATGCTACTAAAGGACAACTTCAACCGTCCTTCCTTACAATGTAGTTACCTTTAAAGAAGCTGGAATTGTTTCAAGACACAGAGTTGCAAGAGTGTCCCTAAAAAAGGTGCACAACATTGCTGTCAATTATCTGCTTAATTATGAACAGTATGATAACTAAATACATCACAAATTTTGGTTAAGCACAGGTTTTTTAGTCAAACTAAAGAAGGTACATGTACATAAAAGTTATGACAATAACTGTCACACAAAATTAATGTACTTTTTTATTCCAAAAAGACATTATTTTTTTATCACAGGAAACATTATGTGAAGAGAAAATATGACTATCTTAAGTTAGTAATGAAGTGAAGACTTCTTATGGTAAAACATATACATGTACAGAGGCCCTGATAATTTAAGAAAGTTAACTTATTACCCTTCCAAGTGAAGCCAGAGTCCATTCTGAGTGCAGAGCTCCCTTAATCGACTAAGATTATCAGTATGTCCAGCTACTGGGGTTCCTATGAAAATTTCAAGAAAATGGGTGAATTTTCAATGTCTGAATTACCAGTTCTGTGATTGAAACCTAACAAAAGATAGAATGTTACAACTGTATTACAGAGCCTGTCACTAATGAAGAATCTGTAATGCAGTTGGAACAAACTTTTTGAAATTAGACACCAACACAAAATAGGAAAACAGTATTGCGACCCAATTTTTGAGTGATATTACTTGCTTCTGACTGCTTTGCCTTGACAAAATACATGTGCTCAATTAATACATGAGCTGGCAGAAACCAAGTGTCTTTTTACTGGAAAATTTTCACACTGAGTGAAAATGGGATGCCAAGAAAAGGGACTGTTACACAAATGTTTTTGAATAGTTACATACTGTAGCTTAGTTTTCACAACAGAGTTTACAAGACCATCATACAGTAGGTAAAGTCTGCATGTGAGCCAAGTGGCTCATCAAGCAGAGCTTATCCCAATTTCTGTAGCATGAAGCGACTAGGGGTCTTTCTACTCCCCCCCTGGATGGGATGAAAGTCTATTGCAGGGTTACCCCCTGCATTAAGTTTGCTGGTACCCATTTATTCACCTGGGTGGAGGGAAGCACTATGAGAGTAATCTGTCCTGCCAAAGAACACAACACAATATCCACAGGCAGGGTTCGAACCCGGAGTACTTGATCCAGAGATATTAGCCCACCACCCATGAGGCCACCATGCCTCCCACATCATCCACAGCTTTAACAACATCTAAAATAGCTTTAAAAGCTGCATGCAAGTCAAGAGAAAGACAGAGATGTCAGACATACCAGCATATGCAATGAGAAGGAGTGGTGTCTTTCCACAAGATACATCATCATTGAAAAGCCTCTCAAATGCAGCAATGTCCTGTCAATGGAGATTTTGAAACTTGATTCATGAGCAACAGTCCATACATTGTTCAATATACATGTATGATCAAAATTTTACCCCTTGATATTTTAGGCGTATCACATAGAATATTCCATGAAAGAACCAAAACTCTGTTTACCGTTTGCAAATATCTGCATTAGTTCTGGAGACATTTCAGTTTGAAAATGTGTAAAATATGCAAATGAGATGACTGATGACTACATACACCTAACCCAATATTATCTCCAGTATATAAATAGAGTTATCTTGTCCAATTTGCAGCACAGACCATTGAGACTTGGCAGGCTAATAGTTCTATAGGAAACACACCTGCACCTCTCATGGCAACTCACTCTTTTCGAGTCCCCACCCACTTGATTTCAATTATGTTAGTGATTTTCAGCTCGAAAAACACTAAAAGGGACCACAAACTCGAGACAACATATCATCCATACGAGGCACCATTATTTTGCACATGAAAATGGAATGCAGAAGGTGGCCAGAAATGCCTTTAATATTGGAGAGGTCTGGAACCCAGTACATGTAGCTGGGTTTGTTGAAAATCTAGCACTACACTTGCATGTGTTTAAGTGGAAATCATTATCTTGGATTTTCAAATAAAAAAGGCATTAATGCACAGCAAGAGGAACCTCAAGGAGTCCTACATTACTTTTAGTTTTTTCTAGATTACTGGTAATGAAGAACATACAGTATTAATTTATTTGACTCACCATTGTATGTGTTGAACCAAAAACTGTGTTGCATGGCACTAGGTAATAGAAACAAATTAATGTAATAAATTGGGAGCAATTGTGTGTGTGAGCATTTATTCACTGTCAATGTCAGTAATAATTTCTTGGAATTATTGTGATGTCACTATATAGTCAACAAACAAAAGTTCCTTTCAGACAATATACATGTACTACTAAATGTTGGTGATATGCAACCTCTGCGGATTATGTACAGTGTATTTCCACATTGCTAACAATAATTATAAAGAACATAGTCATGTATCTGCCTTACCCTTACAAACACTGGATTGTGGTAAACCAAGCTGGTAAAAAGCAAAAAAAAATTAATCATTACTTAGTACAGTTACTTTTTAGTGACCTTTAGAACTGAGTGGAGAACTGTTTAAAAGTACGTAAGCTTGAAAGAACTATTTCTCAATCTGTAAACCAACTGGTCCTTAGATCAAGTCCATCTGAGAGTAATTACCACGGTGACCACAAAAAACTCAAAACTATTTTTAATTAGAGAATACAACATGTAAGAAGACATGCAATGTTGCTGTCATTGTTTATTGTTAACAAAATTAATGATTACATGTATATATATGCTCATGCTTCTACCTGAGTACACAAATAATGTCCTAGTGCATTGCATGCAGAAGAGCTCACATAGACAACAGGAGGTCTGCAAAAAAAGATTTAAAACAAAAAAAATGGATAGGAAATTCTTGCACTGTGATTAGTATTCTGTTAGTTCATCCACAGACACATTTTTTTTGCTTCACATTATTTTTTTGAGTGTGATGGTAATGCGACCACACAAGAGCAAGTGCAGAGTGTGAGAATGGCCATGATGCGGGAGAAAAAAAATTAAACATCTGTGACCTCCCCATTGTCATCCCCTTGTCATTATTTTTTTTCTATCAGTTTAATCAGGTCCCTTATATTGTGAGAGGAAATAATTAATTTCCAGGAAAGAAGTCATGAACCTTTCATCAAAGGAATAAAACAGAACAAACCTGGGTTGCAATCTTACATTTACTATTAATTTTTGAAGGAACAGAGCATGAAATAATAAGTAGAGGTTGGAAAACATTTTCATGTTTAGATAACATGACTACAGATATAGCTGCTTGAAACCCAAACATTCCCCCACAGAAGAAAGTTTATTTTCATATCAGTTTCATGTTAAGATCCACAGTACTAGTGTGACATTATGGTCACAATCTGCAAATTGGGTGACAAGCAAAGTTATTTGAAGTGACAATTGCATGTAAAATATCTTTTAATATTAATTTTAACAATACTTAAAGTTTTTTATTTTTCACCTGGTGTAGAGTGCTGTAAATCCTTCTGTTCCAAATTTGGGGTACTTTACTCTTAAGGCCAACCTGCAAACTAGAATTAGTTTTTTTATTATCATCTTGGAGTAAAAACAGTATTCAGGTCATACCGTAACTATAAGTTCCCTTTGTTTGCTCGTGCTCACGGCTTTGTAGGTCAATTTGCCTCGCCCTTTGCTCAAGGTATGACTAAGCAAAGGTCAACTTGTAGCAAGTCTAACTAGAGTGTTGGTAAACAAACTTAGCAAAGTCCAAGTCCATTCTGTGGCCCACTTCTGGGACAGAAATGCTATCAGTCTTACCTCGTACCAAACCATCCCACTGATGTTCATGGAAGCAGGACAAAGCATTTTCATACCTACAAATTAAAACACAACAATTGTGATTT
>JAHPZR010017794.1:0-37500 GCA_019787425.1 Platygyra sinensis
TTAAATGATTTCTTCATCAGCTCTGTTTTTTTTTTTTTCCTTTTAAAGTCAACTACATTTCTGACCTAAACTTAATTCAGCACTGTTCTTCCCCAAATGTTGGAGAACACTGAATGAATGTAACATTACTATCTGCTAAATGATTCATTTTAGCACTGGAGGGGCTAATTTGCTTTAGCGCGAATTTGTAGCTTGAAGGTGGTTGTTAATTTGAGATCTATATTGGTATCTACAGCATGTAATCTTTTGGTCTTGGGATTGAAATAATAGTAAGTTCTCACTAATCAAGCAAAAGGGTCATACTAGGGAATATTGAGGCTGTGGCGGTACAGACCTGGCTATAATCCAATAGGCCATTTTCGATATACTAAAAGTCTAACATGGCTCCGAGGCTTGGGGGAATAAAACAAAAGAAATCACATCGAGATTGAGTGATGAATAATTAGTTTCTTCTGTTTTATTCCCCCAAGCCTCTGAGCCATGATAGAGTTTTAATACACTTTATATCAAAAATGGACTATGTGCAAGAATGACAGAGGACCAATATTCCCCAGTATGGCTCAAGCAAGCTAGATTAGTAGTAGTTTATTACTGTATATGGTACTCGGGCCATGCTTGTTTTGAATTTGCTGGTCTACAAAAGCAACAAATACAGGGCTTATGTGTGTTTAAAGAGTCCGATGTTTCGGCAACATCTTGGCGCCCTTGTCAAGGGAAACAAAAATTAAATATGCAATTTCAGGAGTAACTAAGAGTCCCGAGTCATTAATTTTCTAAAGTTAGACAAAGTCCTTAGCGCG
This sequence comes from Platygyra sinensis, assembly GCA_019787425.1. Lineage (NCBI taxonomy): Eukaryota > Metazoa > Cnidaria > Anthozoa > Scleractinia > Merulinidae > Platygyra > Platygyra sinensis. Next base: position 801 of record JAHPZR010017794.1, read on the forward strand.
AATTGCATCTACAAGTAAATGTACATTTAAACATGTATGGTTGTAATTGTTTAATGAGTAGCATCTCATTAACGAGACAATCAAACTTGTTCTGGCATTTTTTCAATGCCAGAACAAGTTTGATTATTGATTATTAATTTTTTGCATTCGTAGCTGAATAACAATTACTTTGGGTCCAGGCATCTTTATTGGCTGAATGGTTAACAATTTTCACGGTTTAGCATCAGTTGTTATCAGGGATCCATATTGGTATTTTTTCTTCAAGTCATCAAGTATGACAGATGACAGCTACTTGCCCTAGCAAAATTTTACCTGCCTGATCAATACGAAAGAATGGCAACAGAATGACATGTAAATGGAAAGTTTACAAGTACTTTGTTGTTATTTTCACGTGGCATCATGTTCGTTGTGGCTGTCAACAGACACCAAAAATCCAGGTACTAAGGCTATTTTGACTGCCATGAAGGCTGAAAGGAATTCTTTTGCTCTTCCTGCTCATATTTGGCTTGTACATGTATTTGTTTCAATACTAGATGCCCTGTCTTTATCAAAACAATTTATTTGATTGTGCCACATGTTTGCGTGGATGCAGAAGCAGCACAGAGCATCAGCAGTTGACAAACTGAAAATTGAGCTTTCAGTTATTGTTCGTGGAGAAATGCACATGTACCACATCATCCATGATGGGAGACTAAAATGATGGTTTTATCTCAATGGAAAGCTGTAAATCTTTCTTTGTTTTCTTAAAGTTGCAAGTGGATGACAGGTGGTCAGAATGCAGGAAACTCATGAGAAACTTAAGAAATGGTAGAGTTAAAATTAGCTTGTCCAGCAGACATCTTTTCATATTGTTTTGCTGTCCATACGATGTTTTAGTCGTCATGGATGACTGGATGACTGCAAATATGGATCCCTGTTTTATGAGATGGGTTTGCATTGTAGTATCTCTTCACCCAGTAACATACATGCAGCAAAATGGTTCCCATTGATTTTTTAACTATTGTATATTTTTCCTTTTTGTGTCTATTGTTAAAATACAGGAAAACAGAACTAAGCAATGTACTGTCCCAGATCTCCAGTTTGGTGAATCATGAAATGCCACAAACACAGTGAGTGTTTAATATACCTTAACTTACAGTTGTACACTATATGATCCACCGATTATTTTTGTTTGCTTGCGATTGGTCTAAAATTAATGCATCATATCTGAGTGATATTCCCCAACTTTCAAAAATAATTGAAGGATACAATAGCCTTGATTTGGTGCAAAAATATACTTGGATATTACTCCATGGACATTATCTGTTCCTCAAGGGTTGACCACAGGTTTTCTCAAGGCACATGTTACATGTACTATACTCTCAGAAAACTGTTTGGTTCTCGGAACAGATAATATCCACAGACAAATATCCTAGCATTCATGTATTTTCATGCCAAATGGGCGCTATTGTTTATTTATCCATATAGGTTCAGACTGCTTGTAATTTTTGTTCTTGACTCACTAAACTCAACTGATCAGAGGATTTATCATTAAAAATTTAAACAAAACATGCAGGACAGTTCAAAATAAGAGATATAAACTATAATCTGCTGGCAAAAAAAATCACCACTTGTCTCATGCTCCTGGCTAACTACGCTATTGGGCTATTCTGATTCTTTCTAAAACAATAAAAATACACATGTAAGCTTCCTTCTCTTATAATAGAGCTACAGTCATACAGTGTACAGTACTTCAAAACGGGTGTAAACCTTACACTATATGTATCTAGTTGTTAATTCTACTTAATTGTATTTTCGTGTTTGTAGGTTCACTTGTAATCCAGATCATTACACTCATACCAGCATCATTGCGAAGACCTTGTCATTATACTTATCTGTGTTGGATGAATCGTATGTCAAAAAATTATCAGCATGTATAAAGTCTGACTGTTCACATTGGTTATCCAAGCTCTTTGGGTAAGAGAAACATTTGATATGTCAATCTGTGTATTTGACAAGAAAGTGAATTTTTTTTGTTCTCATATGAAGTTTTTGACACTTTTAGTGACTCTTTTCTATGGACCATCAGTTAGTCACATGATCTGCAAAGTTTATTTGCAAGTGGATATAAAATACACTCAGCATTTAACTTTTTAAGACCGTGGACTCAGTATTTTGTGTTTATTATTGTCTTTTACTGCTGTTTGTTAAAAGGTACTGTACATGTACTGTATGTTCAATTTAGATCCGGATTAAACAGATTAGCCAGTAGGACTTTCTTACATAAATTAAAAGAAATGAAAATCACAATTGTTGTGTTTTAATTTGTAGGTATGAAAATGCTTTGTCCTGCTTCCATGAACATCAGTGGGATGGTTTGGTACGAGGTAAGACTGATAGCATTTCTGTCCCAGAAGTGGGCCACAGAATGGACTTGGACTTTGCTAAGTTTGTTTACCAACACTCTAGTTAGACTTGCTACAAGTTGACCTTTGCTTAGTCATACCTTGAGCAAAGGGCGAGGCAAATTGACCTACAAAGCCGTGAGCACGAGCAAACAAAGGGAACTTATAGTTACGGTATGACCTGAATACTGTTTTTACTCCAAGATGATAATAAAAAAACTAATTCTAGTTTGCAGGTTGGCCTTAAGAGTAAAGTACCCCAAATTTGGAACAGAAGGATTTACAGCACTCTACACCAGGTGAAAAATAAAAAACTTTAAGTATTGTTAAAATTAATATTAAAAGATATTTTACATGCAATTGTCACTTCAAATAACTTTGCTTGTCACCCAATTTGCAGATTGTGACCATAATGTCACACTAGTACTGTGGATCTTAACATGAAACTGATATGAAAATAAACTTTCTTCTGTGGGGGAATGTTTGGGTTTCAAGCAGCTATATCTGTAGTCATGTTATCTAAACATGAAAATGTTTTCCAACCTCTACTTATTATTTCATGCTCTGTTCCTTCAAAAATTAATAGTAAATGTAAGATTGCAACCCAGGTTTGTTCTGTTTTATTCCTTTGATGAAAGGTTCATGACTTCTTTCCTGGAAATTAATTATTTCCTCTCACAATATAAGGGACCTGATTAAACTGATAGAAAAAAAATAATGACAAGGGGATGACAATGGGGAGGTCACAGATGTTTAATTTTTTTTCTCCCGCATCATGGCCATTCTCACACTCTGCACTTGCTCTTGTGTGGTCGCATTACCATCACACTCAAAAAAATAATGTGAAGCAAAAAAAATGTGTCTGTGGATGAACTAACAGAATACTAATCACAGTGCAAGAATTTCCTATCCATTTTTTTTGTTTTAAATCTTTTTTTGCAGACCTCCTGTTGTCTATGTGAGCTCTTCTGCATGCAATGCACTAGGACATTATTTGTGTACTCAGGTAGAAGCATGAGCATATATATACATGTAATCATTAATTTTGTTAACAATAAACAATGACAGCAACATTGCATGTCTTCTTACATGTTGTATTCTCTAATTAAAAATAGTTTTGAGTTTTTTGTGGTCACCGTGGTAATTACTCTCAGATGGACTTGATCTAAGGACCAGTTGGTTTACAGATTGAGAAATAGTTCTTTCAAGCTTACGTACTTTTAAACAGTTCTCCACTCAGTTCTAAAGGTCACTAAAAAGTAACTGTACTAAGTAATGATTAATTTTTTTTTGCTTTTTACCAGCTTGGTTTACCACAATCCAGTGTTTGTAAGGGTAAGGCAGATACATGACTATGTTCTTTATAATTATTGTTAGCAATGTGGAAATACACTGTACATAATCCGCAGAGGTTGCATATCACCAACATTTAGTAGTACATGTATATTGTCTGAAAGGAACTTTTGTTTGTTGACTATATAGTGACATCACAATAATTCCAAGAAATTATTACTGACATTGACAGTGAATAAATGCTCACACACACAATTGCTCCCAATTTATTACATTAATTTGTTTCTATTACCTAGTGCCATGCAACACAGTTTTTGGTTCAACACATACAATGGTGAGTCAAATAAATTAATACTGTATGTTCTTCATTACCAGTAATCTAGAAAAAACTAAAAGTAATGTAGGACTCCTTGAGGTTCCTCTTGCTGTGCATTAATGCCTTTTTTATTTGAAAATCCAAGATAATGATTTCCACTTAAACACATGCAAGTGTAGTGCTAGATTTTCAACAAACCCAGCTACATGTACTGGGTTCCAGACCTCTCCAATATTAAAGGCATTTCTGGCCACCTTCTGCATTCCATTTTCATGTGCAAAATAATGGTGCCTCGTATGGATGATATGTTGTCTCGAGTTTGTGGTCCCTTTTAGTGTTTTTCGAGCTGAAAATCACTAACATAATTGAAATCAAGTGGGTGGGGACTCGAAAAGAGTGAGTTGCCATGAGAGGTGCAGGTGTGTTTCCTATAGAACTATTAGCCTGCCAAGTCTCAATGGTCTGTGCTGCAAATTGGACAAGATAACTCTATTTATATACTGGAGATAATATTGGGTTAGGTGTATGTAGTCATCAGTCATCTCATTTGCATATTTTACACATTTTCAAACTGAAATGTCTCCAGAACTAATGCAGATATTTGCAAACGGTAAACAGAGTTTTGGTTCTTTCATGGAATATTCTATGTGATACGCCTAAAATATCAAGGGGTAAAATTTTGATCATACATGTATATTGAACAATGTATGGACTGTTGCTCATGAATCAAGTTTCAAAATCTCCATTGACAGGACATTGCTGCATTTGAGAGGCTTTTCAATGATGATGTATCTTGTGGAAAGACACCACTCCTTCTCATTGCATATGCTGGTATGTCTGACATCTCTGTCTTTCTCTTGACTTGCATGCAGCTTTTAAAGCTATTTTAGATGTTGTTAAAGCTGTGGATGATGTGGGAGGCATGGTGGCCTCATGGGTGGTGGGCTAATATCTCTGGATCAAGTACTCCGGGTTCGAACCCTGCCTGTGGATATTGTGTTGTGTTCTTTGGCAGGACAGATTACTCTCATAGTGCTTCCCTCCACCCAGGTGAATAAATGGGTACCAGCAAACTTAATGCAGGGGGTAACCCTGCAATAGACTTTCATCCCATCCAGGGGGGGAGTAGAAAGACCCCTAGTCGCTTCATGCTACAGAAATTGGGATAAGCTCTGCTTGATGAGCCACTTGGCTCACATGCAGACTTTACCTACTGTATGATGGTCTTGTAAACTCTGTTGTGAAAACTAAGCTACAGTATGTAACTATTCAAAAACATTTGTGTAACAGTCCCTTTTCTTGGCATCCCATTTTCACTCAGTGTGAAAATTTTCCAGTAAAAAGACACTTGGTTTCTGCCAGCTCATGTATTAATTGAGCACATGTATTTTGTCAAGGCAAAGCAGTCAGAAGCAAGTAATATCACTCAAAAATTGGGTCGCAATACTGTTTTCCTATTTTGTGTTGGTGTCTAATTTCAAAAAGTTTGTTCCAACTGCATTACAGATTCTTCATTAGTGACAGGCTCTGTAATACAGTTGTAACATTCTATCTTTTGTTAGGTTTCAATCACAGAACTGGTAATTCAGACATTGAAAATTCACCCATTTTCTTGAAATTTTCATAGGAACCCCAGTAGCTGGACATACTGATAATCTTAGTCGATTAAGGGAGCTCTGCACTCAGAATGGACTCTGGCTTCACTTGGAAGGGTAATAAGTTAACTTTCTTAAATTATCAGGGCCTCTGTACATGTATATGTTTTACCATAAGAAGTCTTCACTTCATTACTAACTTAAGATAGTCATATTTTCTCTTCACATAATGTTTCCTGTGATAAAAAAATAATGTCTTTTTGGAATAAAAAAGTACATTAATTTTGTGTGACAGTTATTGTCATAACTTTTATGTACATGTACCTTCTTTAGTTTGACTAAAAAACCTGTGCTTAACCAAAATTTGTGATGTATTTAGTTATCATACTGTTCATAATTAAGCAGATAATTGACAGCAATGTTGTGCACCTTTTTTAGGGACACTCTTGCAACTCTGTGTCTTGAAACAATTCCAGCTTCTTTAAAGGTAACTACATTGTAAGGAAGGACGGTTGAAGTTGTCCTTTAGTAGCATGTTTATAAATGACTAATGTGATTCAAGTGGGGCCTTTGCTACTTTTTGTGGATGGTGAGTTATTCTACTCTGAGCTTTCGCCGATCCACGGCATCATCAGGGATACATACGAGTATCTTAAAAGTGATGTAGGTGCCACTGTAGATTAGAATTTGTAATTAGACTTTGTAATAATAAAGCTTCAATGATAAACATTAAGGTGGCTCCCTATAGTTTTACCATTGCATGCGCGCCGATGACGAAAGCTCGAGTAATCTGCAGGCCCTCAAAGGAAAACATCAGTGTTTTTCGATTTTCATAATGTCAACGTGTGCACAAAAAGCAAAACTGACAATAAATTTTCTCGCGTTTCCTTCCGTGAATTTTTTTTAAAATTGGCAGAGTTGTAATCAGATGCATTTCCTATAAAATACCTTATTTTTGTTAAATCTGTCAGAGCTAATCTGATATATATGTATTTAGAAAAATGACAAATTACAGAATATTGGAAAAACTGTCTGAACAACCTTGACTTTTTACCGATTCAAAACGTTAGGCAATATCATTTCCATGATGTGGCAAAGTATGAAAAAAATTCACCGAAGGAAAGTGTATATATTAAGGAGTTTAGGCCAAAATGAGGAATATATCTGCCTGTCATTAGATGAGATATTGCCATGGTAACAGCCTTAATCCAAAAATTGACAACCAAACAGTAAGCCTTATTTCAACAGAATCCATACTGGTAAATCTCTACAGGGAAAACTTTAAGAGAATTTAACTAAGTTTCCTTTTCTAACTCGCGCTCTAGGGAGCCACCTTAAAGCACAGTTACAGTAATGGAGCATGACGCTATTTTCATTTAGTAAATTCTCAGCTCCGACTATTGCATTTCTAGCTTTTTGATTGGCTAAAAATCTCCGACTATGAGCCAATAGTCAGAGTTTTACGTCATATGGGAAATAGTGCGCCAAGTTTAAAATTTTTCGCTTTGTAATATTGTGGGAATAAAAATCGGCGGCAAAACCCGTTTCGAGAATTTACTAAAACAATTATTCCATTCGCCCTTGTTGGATATGAAGTGATTATAACCAACTCACGCTACGCGCTCGTTGGTTATTTTATCACTTCATATCCAACACGGGCTCATGGAATAATTGTTATATAGTCACTACATGTAGCTAACTACTGTTAAATGTAATGCAATAAAACTGTTACATGATAGATAGCTAGCCTTACGCGGCAATTACCAAAAGTAAGAAGAAAAGGCTATTCCTGTGAATGTATTACACATTTTGGATGTTGTATCACGCGAAAATCGAGAGAAAACAATCAGGTTTGTGTTAACGTTTTACCGACAAGCTACCAACAGGTTACCGACAGGTTACCGACAGGTTACCGACACATTACTAACTGTCGGCCGACTGTCGGCCAACTGTCGGCCGACAGGTAGCCTATATTTCGGGCAAAACCTGTTGGCCGACTGTCGGCCGACAAGCGACCAACAGTCGGCCGACTGTCGGCCGACAGTTGACCGACAGTCGGCCGACAGGTTATTTGGGGAGCTCTTCTTCACAATTACCCAAATATGCACAAAATGATCAACCTTATACACACTCTCACCATTAGTCCTCAGTTTGTAATACATGTAAATAACAAATTCATAACTGACATGATGTTTTTTCCAAGCTACTTAAATTAGCCTTAAAATAATGCCAAGTAACTAATAATTACAGACATAATTGTAGATTTGCTTTTGATTTTTCAAACATAATCTTGTTCTCTTTCAGAGTGCTCCTGCTTGTGACAGTATGAGCCTGAATATCGGCAAGTGGTTTGCCTTGCCTAGTGCACCCTACTGTGTATCCTTTGGTTGCAGTCGCAAGCATTCCTGTTAGGTTTACACAGATCTGGTTGTATTACATGTAACAGGGCAGCCATTTTATTTAAAAGGGGTTCCTTAAAATTAATACTGAGATTTTGTTCAGTCCAGAACAAAGAGGTCATAACACCAAGGTGGCTGTATTAACAGCCAAATTATGCAGGATAGAAAAACCACGTGATGTATTATTTTGTAGTTTAAAGTAAGCAGTAGAAGTTTTCCCACTGGGCACTGTTTCTCAAAGAGAATCCTGCATTGGTTACATTAATTTTCATGAAATACAGTGTACATTACAAAATGTAATTTCACAAGTCCAGGGTTTTCAGTAAATTTTTCACAGATGGCCAACAAAGCATAAAAGACAGCGTAAAGCAAGGCCAACCTAGGGGGTCTGTGGGTATGTTCCCCAGAAAATTTTACAATAGATCGTTTTCACATACATACATACATACATACATACTTTATTGTCACCTCCCCAATGGGGCTTTTCAGGAACAATTACTACACAATTAAAATTAATTAAAATTAATTAAAATTCAAAAAAGTGCAACCAAAATTTTTATCCTCATCAGGCATAAGTGATGGTATATTTATATCTGTTTACAATTTTACAGCTCCATAGCGTGCTTCATTTGGAAACCATGATAGCATTTTGAATTTCAGAGTTACGGCGGTGCGTGACACAAAGCTACGATCGCATTTGTCGAAAAATATATACCTATCTCATAATTTGTAGCCTTTTTAGAAGTTAGAGCATTAGGAAAAGTGTTTATGTAAATGCTTGTTTGTGCAGTAAAGATAATCAGTCGCCTAGATAGCCAAAGTAACTTCCAGATGTTTACACTATATTTCGGCCGCCATGTTGGTGCACATCTGATGTGCACCAACATGGCATTTCCATACTAAGCCCTGTAAATTTTAGCAAAACATTTTGACGAATATCTCCGGTTTGAGGAAACGCACAGATGTAAAACTTGCACAAGTGTCTTGTTTATTCATATCCAATAAGATCACAATTATTTTCTTGACTTTATCCACTGAATGGTTTTCGATTTATTTTTTAATTGCGCGACAGTGAAAACGGCGGATTGTAGGTCGCCCAATGCATTTTTAGGGGTAAGGTGTGGTATTTAAGACATGCCATATTTCTTGATGTGACATATTCTTTGACCCGAGGTCTTTGATATGGCGCCTACTGGAAACCACAAATAATTAATATTTTTTCAACTCTCAAACACGTAACACTGTTTCTTCTTTTTTAAATCCTATTTTCTTCTTGAAACAGTAAGTCTTAATCTATGGTTGTATGTGTGCAAATTAATTTTATTGTTAACTGGAACAGGCGGCTAAATTCATCTGGCTTCTACTGAGAACCCTGCAAGACTAATCTTTTTTAAGTTTAGATATATTATAATGGTTTTCTTTTAGAACTGAGCCGTCTCATCTTTTCACTCAAGGGTTTCATTTAAGGCCAGGCAATGGCAAATATATTTGCTGTGAACAAGTTTACCTGTCTACACGTAATTTGATCATCTCAAGGAATCTGTTTCTTGAAGAGAAGTTCAGTTCAAAATGTTTTGTCTTCCGTGAAAGCCAGTTGCCTTTTTGCCAAAAACCTATTTAAAACCTTGTGCAGATCTCATCAAATAATTAGAACAAAATTGATTATGGCCTTGTTGGTTCATAATTATATTAAAGTACAGGTGCAACATTTGTCTGTTCTGTAATTTAAAACAGATGTTTTTATTCAATGGCCCAATGTTACCATTGACAATTTCCCTTAATTTGAAAACTTACTAGACATTCTACAGAGCTAAAGATTTAGTTTTGGTAAGTACTGCATATTTCAGTGCTTAATTGACTGGAAACTGTAAGATACATGTAAGATATCTACCTTTCATGTACATGTTACCATACAATTTTGGTCATCTTCCCAGGCCGCTGGTGCACACAGTTCAGCATATCTGCAAAGCCCTTTAGGGCACATTCCATTTGACCAAAAATTTCAGTTTGAATTTCCAAAATAATTGTAAGTTGAATGGAATGGTATTTCCTACCAGGATGGCCCAATCTCATTCTATTCCCGCTTAAGCACATTTTCCACCACTAAATGCTGTACATGTAGGATCACGATGAAGCGGCTGTCTTAAGTTCCCTAAGCTGTTTGAAGTGAATAAATTTAACACACATTCACAATTTTTTCAGGGAACTTTTCCTTGATGTTTACCTTATCAACCCAAACGTCATTTTGTGTGGTGACAGAAATTTGTAGAGTATGCAAACCGGGCAAACTTGCCCACAGGAAATTCGGAACAACCAGTGCACAGTTTTCCAGGAAATCAGATCCTAATGTTTTTGTAGAGGCTACTTAGGCAATCAAGAACATGCCAAACTGTGGCAGATCATTTTGCATACTTGCCAGGATCTTGTAACTTTGGTCAAAGCAAAATTCATGACTAGGGGTACTAGGGCCAAGATCATACCAGGTAGAAATGACAAATACATGTAGAACAGGAAATTTCTCGAATTTCCAGATTTTCAGAAGTAAGGATTAGACCTTGAGAGGTTGACCAAAATTTTTGAAACGAATTTCAGGAAACTTTCTGTTCCATTCAATTTTGAACTGGAATTTCTGGAAATTTTGGTTGAATGGAACACGCCCTTTTCCTTCCCAGTCCCACTTGTATAAGATTGCCATGTAAAGTCTGCCCTTGTTAGAAATAATCTCTGGCATGAAACCACATACTTTGTCTTATTTCATCATCTATGCCATTTTTCTGTACAGTCTTGTCTTCTAATGCTTATCCTGTAGCTGGCCCTTTTCTCAAAGTTACCTATACCTGATGCAATGATCTTTTCTTGTCTGATATATACCTCATTCCTAGCATGCATGTACAGTATGTGTAGATGTATCTAAATTTTATTGTGTATAACAGATCCTAGGTTACTCTTAGACCTCAACAATGTACAGTTATATACTGGTAGCTCCAGGAAATAACCATACCTCCCGCAAGGAATATCATTGGAAATTTAAATTTTTAGACAGTTGGATTGCTGCAAATTACATAAAATCCTCTCCTGGAAGAGTATGGAATTATCTGGAACAACATAATACAAGCCATCAACCAGACAGTGAAAAGAGTGCAGAAATAATTATAGCTGGCTATGGAATAAGCTTTAAATAAAATGTATAGCTATGAATAAGGAGAATTGATATTTTTGAGAGTAAATGAGTTATCTGTGGCTTTGTTTCTCAGGCAGAGGCATCAGGTCTCAGTCAAAACCATGATCCTGATAGGCTGTCAGTACTTCCCCTTTGGATTAGTATTCAGACAATTGGTGAGTACTTATTAAGTGTGTTAATGAATTAGTTCTAAAGACCTGCAATGCGCTAAAGAACTGTTTGGGCGTCCGGGATGGTGGTGTCTGGCCTGGCCTTAGGCAGTACCTACAAGAGCATTCCCAGCAATCCCTGCAACCACAACCTTTAATGACCATACACATTTGCTGAAGATACATGTATCCAACATCAAAGCAATGTATTTACTGAACGTGCTGAAAATGCTGTCTCAGCAGATCATACATTACTTCTCTATCATGCAGGATTGTATCATACTGCTAATTAAGCTTATCCCTGGTTTCTGTGGACTTTACTAACTACTTCTCAACCATAATGGAATTCTCTTGCAGTGTTCATAAATATCTATCTGTTTACACTATATTTTTTCCCTTCTGAATGCAGGTCTAGATAAAATGCGAGAAATGATTTTACATGCAGCTCAGCTGGTAAGTATGGCTTTATACATTCTCTGGATCAATGCTTAATGCAACAATTAGCTTTTACTGTATTTGAAATAGTTATTCTGACCTGACTTTATAGTTGCAAGGGCCAAACATCATTAGGTTGAGTTGACTGTAGTACAGACTTCTTCGCAACTCCAGAATATGCTAAGGCCTGAGGGCTATCAGTAAAGCGAGTAGGGCAGGTCTGGGACCCAATCCTAAGATGGCTAGCCATTTATAAAAGCAAATGAATAAAGGGGGTAAGTTTCTAAAGAAACTGGTGCTGCATCAGTGGGGAGTGTTACAAAATAATTTGCTTTTATCAACTTGGTTGATAATGTGAATTGGCCACCGTAAAGAGATTCAAAAGCTGACTTTTCAAGCGTTAGCCCCTTGTTTGAGCAAATCAAGGGATTGCGGGTTGTGTATGGTTTATATACAGAAAGATGGAGCCACACTATTGGTTGGTGCCTGGTAACATAAAAAACGACAGAATGTATTAGTTGAAGGAAAAGCATTTGTTGATACAGTGTACTGTGATGATTAAGAGTGCCAATTTAAAAAAGAAATTTTTGTTCTAGAGTTTTGTGGCTTTCCATGCTTCCTTGATGTAGGGAAAGGCTGAGGAAGCATGGGAAAGCTGCATAACTCTAGAACAAAAATTTATTTTTCAAATCGGCACTCTTAATCATCACGGTATCAATGAATGATTTTCATTCAACTAATTTATTCTGTTGTTTTTCACATTACCATGCACCAATGAATAGCATAGTCCAATCTTTCTATATACATGTATAAACCACACACAACCCACAATTCCTCAATTTGCTCTGACGAAGGGCTAATGCTTGAAACATCAACTTTCGAATCTCTTTACAGTGGCCAATTCAAATGTACATTATCAACACAGTTGATAAAACCAAATTATTATTTATAAAGACAGTCAGCTACATGTATTTCCAAATTAGCCTGCAAGACATTTTTTTCACATATGTTTGTCTTATCCTTTAGTCTCAACAGTTGTGTGTAAGCTTGGATGGAATGCAAGCTGCTGTGAAGAGAGTAGTAAGTATCCTGTTAAGACTTCTGCATCATTAAAATAATGGTTTCATCCATCGACTCAAAACCTAGCTCGACCTTGTGCAGTACACTAGGATTTAATCCACTTTATATAAGTAAGAAGTCAACAAGCCTAAGCAACATCACAATGTTGATTATCAACTATATGTATAAGTTGGTAAGATAAATGGATTGGTGACTTGGATAAAGTGTAAATAATGGAGAAGCACTCCCAAGTTAAAGAACTCAGAAAAAGAATTTTCTGAGCCCCAACGGGAGTCGAACCCATGACCTTCAAGATACCGGTTGGACGTTCTAACCACTGAGCTGTGGGAGACTCATGGTGAGCAAGGTCATATACTAGGTTCTTATATGTGTGACAAGTGTCCTGCTAACCCCCACAAGGCCAAAAGCCACAGTTTCAGTCACATTTAATTTATATTAAACAGTTAGATAATCCATGGCCATATTTAAGTCATGTTTAATTACCAGAAACCTGACTTAAATTGACGACTTAATCATAGTTAGGTTTTAGTCTCCCTTAAACGTACATTAATTTTGTCAGAAGATTTAAATGCATTTAGGTAAACAGTAAATATGTTGTATATTTGTGATTTTGTTTAGGCTCATTATTTGTTTAGGCCCATTATTTACACTTTATCCAAGTCACCAATCCATTTATCATTTAATCAGATTTATCATTTCAACACGTTGAGCACTTTTCTCACAGCTGTACTCTGAAGGATGATTACTACCAATGTGTAACAACTGATGCTACAATAATGGTATCACGCATATAATGCCCAATCATTGGTAAACAAGTCGTGGCCATCCTTTTTATATAACAGGTTACCATAGCAACAATACAACTTATTCAAAATACCCTTAATGCTGGCTTTAAGTGCTTATAATTCAAAAATAAGCTCGAGCACCATACATTTACAGGCCCAGCCACACTGTATGTCCCCCATGGTGGTGTTCAAATACAAAGCAACCCCTGTGTCTGTGAATGGATCTACCATCCTTGGTTCAGAACAGGAGGAAGGTTCAGATCAAGATGATGAGCAAGGTAAGGTTATATTATTGAAAGGTTGAGGTGACTGTCTCATTTTATGACCTATAATTGCACCAGTGTCTTCATGAATATTAAAATGGCTGTAAGAGTTAGGTCCAATTCAGACGTCTTACTTCTGCAGTGTGCTAAATTTAATGTTATTGTTAGTAACAGAGTTCAACTTTAGCACAGCAAAAAAAAAAACAACTCTGATTCAGATATCCTGCCAGAGTCGTACCAAATTCAGGATTTACCGAAGCCACGTAACAATTTTCCTTCAAACTCCCTGCAGGATTGCAATCCCGCTAGTGAATTCTGTTTGGCGTGGTAGAAGCACCATGTTTGAATCGCTGCCATGCCAGAGTTTTGTCATTTGTCATGATAATTTTTCTAGCACATTTCTGCTCGAACCCGCAACCTCCTGCACAGCAGGTTGGTGCTCTACCAGCTGAATAGCACAGCAGAGCTTGTTGAGCTTATTTGCTTGCTTAACTCAATTCAAAAGTTTGAAATTCTCTCGATGCCGAAGTTCTGCTGTTTGTTGAACTTGATTTGTTGATTTCTGAGTTCAGTGTAATGTAGAGCCTGTTTAGCTAAGGCCGACTAAGCTATGTAATACTGCAATTAATAAAGTATGTTGTGCCGAAACCTTAAGTGGTAGTTTGTCATTTTTTTACAGATGATACAGAACTGTCATCATCATCGCGCTCCTCGTCTCCTGAACCAGGTTGTGTTTCTCCTTCTGTAAGGGATGCCATTAACCAACAGGTAAGGTGGACGAACCGCTGCCATCACCATCACTGCCAATGCTTTTATTTGCTCCTAGTGAACTGTAGAATGGATCACCATTCATTTAGCCTTGCCCAGTTGGGATGCTTTCTCCCGCTTTGTTTTTTACCTAGTTAGGCTGCTCTCTCCAGATTCTCTGCGCTAAAATTTTGTCTTTTTCTAATGTCCTCAGCCATCTTGATTGTACTTAGGGCAACCTTTTTTTTGTTGCCCTCTAAAGAGCAAAATTCTAACAGCTCGGCAGACACAATACCTTAGCTTCTCAAAGTCTACCCGACAGTATCAGCTTGAAGTAGTATGCACCCAATTTCACTTCTCCCAGCTGCTTTTACTGCAAGAGGAAATAAGATTTAAATCTTTTCCAATCGTTCTAAGTTATTCCTTGGTACGTTTTTAAAACCACAGCTTGCCAAACATCTAGCACAACATATGCCTTCTGTTAAAATTGGTGTAGTGGATTTACCCAAGGAGGGATGCTGTATAAGATTTAACCCAGTTCTCTCATCCAGAGGTAAGTATTTTGTTAGTTCATTGTGTTACAACTGACATTGATCATTGCTCCAGCACATAAATTTGTGTGAGAGCACAAAGTCGAGAACCTTGAGATTTACACTTGACTAACACAGTTCGTAGAGTCCTAGAAAGTTCTGCGGTATTGATGATAATGTTGTGTTTATGAATTTGTCCATTTTACCCTCGCTTTTTGACCTCGACCTTCACTAAGGCATGCCATGGCATCCACATTGGCTGGTGCAGCCGTTTTGAGTTGATGGCATCACCGGGGTAGTGCTACTCGGGCCAGTTTTTAAATAGATAGCAGTGGTGGGGGAAAACGTTATTGAACAAGGAGGTAAATATTTTTTCGAAGGTTGGAATGCCTCATTATGCCTGCTTCTCTGTTATGTGGTCTTTGGTAAACCTTGTGACATCAGTCGAAAGGAAACAAATTCGTATCCAGTTTCCTGAAAATGTGTCCCTTATATGGCTTATTCGGGATGTTTGAGGCCTTGTGATTTCTTATGTACATGTACACTTTAAAATTAATTTTGCTTCTATTTTTTTTAAATTTCGGCACCCAGATGTCTTAATTTCTGTTTAAAAATCATTTCATAGGGACTTTAAGTTGTGGCAATTATTGTTATTGTAAATTTGGTGTTGGACAAAGGTAAGAAAATATTTTATTTGGACAAACTGTATAACTTATTTTTCCCTTCTTTCCAGTCTGTGGTACAACAAATGAAAATGTAGAAGATTTTGTAATTTGTCTTAAAGAGGAAGTGGTAAGTACATGCGATACTGACGGTCACATACATGGTTGATGTCTGTATAATAGGTTAATAAGCTACTTATTACACGACAGAACAGCTCAGTGAGAGGGCCCATATATATCTCGAGTCAACCACTCAGATGCCTTATTGCAGTTTCAATATTTTCTACTGAGTAAAGAAGACCTTGTGTACACTGTAGTTCGAAGGTTTCCAAACAGTTCTGATGCAACATTCTCAGTTGTATTGAATTTCACTTTTTGCAAACTTTCTATTTTTGTATAATTATTAATAAAAAACATTTGTAACTAAATCTTGATAGGCTGGCCCGCCTAGACTAGCACTAGCTATCTGTGGGCCAGTGCAACTGTAAAATGTAAACTAAGAAATAAAGGTTGTTTGATAGATTTACTGATTTTTACTAAAAAATTAAGGAGAGTGATTCAGTCAAAATGACAGATGTTACTTTAAAACAAACTAGGGATCAGAAAATGATGAGGTTAGCAGTTAATTTCCTTCCTTCGGTAGTATTTTAAGTAACGACAGCTTTTGCGTTTATATCTTCTAGGCCAGACTAGATAGCGTGCTTCTGTCTCAAGAGGAATTTAGGTTAGCAACGGAAGGCAAGGAGCATGTTGTGGTTGTAGAAACCCAGGACACATCAACCATCGGAGCTCTACTGTAAGTGCATCTTATGTTTAGTCTTTGACTGAAACACACTGAGAAGGGCATCAAAAAATCGTTTGCAAATGACGTCATCGCCGCCATGTTGGATGACCCTCAACAAAAGAATTCTATTGAGCTTTATTGTTAGTGTCTTCCAACATGGCCACCAGGGTCTTTTGAATCTCTCGGGAATGATCGCAAACCGATTAGTCGGTGTCATAGGATATTAGATACTCTAAGAAACACTAGTTCTCCAACAGGAGTTGCACACCGATAGATGATATGGCCTAGCTCCCTCGGGGCTTGTGGCCCAGTGGTAGAGCTTCCCCTCAGCGCGCAGAAGGCTGTTGGGAAAACTTGGAAAACAAGTTTTATTTATTTTGTGTTTCAAACCTTCGTTTAATGGTGTACACAGAACGAGCTTTCTTGCTTGCTTTCTAAACTGGACTGTTTCTAAGGACAATTTGTTTTTCAGTCAACATACTTTCCTAATGCAATCAGTATCTATGCATCTATTGTCAATCGAATTTGTTCTCTGTTGAGGGTACCGTAGCCGAAACAATCGCGTTAGATAACCAACTCAAAGGAACTCAGTCATTGTATTTTGAGTTATTTTTGCGACGTAAAAAAAGTTACCTTTAAATGGAAGGAAATATGAAAATAATAGTTTACTAAGATAGAAAAACACCAGAGATAATAATAAATCATAAAGGAACAAGAATGGTTAAGGATGAGGAAGATTAACATGGATTACAAACGACGAACTTGAAACATTTAGGCTGAACTTTTCAAGATGTGCACAGCGTGACGTAGCTCGTTTAAATTTGAACAGGTGTGTTCCGCGATACTGGACCAATAAAGAACTTGATAAGCTTAGAGAAGCTAAGAAGGTTGAACTTAACGACTGGAACAAGGAAGTGTTGGCAGTGATCACAGAAGGAATGCCAGATGTGTTCAGTAAGGGACGAACACAGGATGGACTAACTTGTATTATAATTGAAAAGGTAGGCACTAAACGGATCAATGAGGATGGTAGGCGAATCATGAGCACATTTTTTTGTACATTTTTGTGGTGACTAGAATCAAGTAGGGCTCGAAAAAAGTTTCGTTCCATTGTCCTGGAAAAGTAGAGTTTCCTTCCGGGCAAGTAACTTTCATTCTCACTAGCCCAATAGGCCTTTTGCAACAAACGATCACATGGTACAAAATCCGCCATGCAAGAGGGCAAGCTCATTATTATTCCCGCAGTGGGACATTAAAACAAAGGCCAGTCACGCTTGACTGGTTGAGGTCTCTTTGTTTTAAAGTCTCAGTGCGGGAATAATAATGAGCTTGCCCTCCAGCGATGGTGGATTTTGTACCATGTGATCGTTTTGTTGCAAAAGGCCTATTCCCGCACTGGGACGTTAAAACAAAGAGACCTCGACCAGCCAAGCGTGACTGGCCTTTGTTTTAATGTCCCACTGCGGGAATAATGATGAGCTTGCCCTCCAGCATGGCGGATTTTGTACCATGTGATTGTTTGTTGCAAAAGGCCTATGGGCAAGAAATCAAGCAAGTCGTCTGCCAGATAAACCAGTAAAAGAGCAAAATAAGGCTTGCCCAGGGCAAGCAAAATTTCAGAGCTACTTGTTCGAAGGGCAAGCAGAAATTCAAGTTTTTCTCGAGTCCTGATGAAGGCTTCTCGTATATTGTACAAGACTGGTATGTTTACACATGTATGGTGTAAAAGCGCTTAGTAATCTTGCATATATGAAGAGCCCTCGTCTTGTAGTCACTAAGAAAAATGTAAAAATGTGTTGACTGTTAATGGTTTGAGTTACTCACTGTAATCATTTGAGAATCATTTTAATGCATTAGTGTAAAAAATGATCAGCACTGGAGAAAGAATTGACAATTCAGCAAGCCAGTGTGTGTATAGCCTGCGTGTATAGCGTCTATGCCTGCGCGGACTATACCGGGGTTTAGTTCGTCTGCAACGCAGGCTAGTGTGTCTAGGGCGGAATGGGCTGATGTCTTCTGACCCCACTCACATTAAGTCATCTTCACAACTTTCTAAGAAGTCGAGCGCATTAAAACTAAGGTGGTATCATAAATTACCAAGTGACTGAATCAGGTCCGGTCGCCGGGGTAGCGAAATAGTTATTTAGCCCTGAGTTAAATGGCATGAACGACAGAAACCTTTCTTTGCGGTTCTTACGCTACTTTCTTGCGTCAAGTATTTCCCTATCAATTTCTGGTTCCCCACTCAGTCACTAACTTGTTCAAAACGTTATAAGCAAGGTCAAGGAAGCAATTATGCCTTTGACACAATTCGTTTTGCATGTTGGAGGAAAATTGATGTTAATTTTTGTTTTGTCGAGCATTCTTCAAGTTGTACTTGTTATTTTTTCCCTAGGTGCCTTCCACATCATCTGTAGATGCAGTGGTAGATTTTGTTTGTAAAGCAGCCACCGAGCTTGAGAGCTCGAGCAAGGTATGTCATTAAGTAACTTTTGAAATGTGTAGTTTAATGTGGTTATAGGTTTTACAGTTCATCTAGTATGTGCAGTCAGGAAGAGACTAACATTAATTATATGGGTTGAAAATGAGTCTGGGTGCCACTGCGAACGAATATTCCAAAGAAGAAATGATTTGGTATTTTGCGAACTTGATAAGCTAGTGCATGTGCCATCTGCTTTGCGTTTTTTATGTAACTCACCGTTCACATTGAATTTCAGTGTTTTGGTGCATGAAAACGTTTCGTTCGATTGAGATAACTGTGTGTATATCAGTTTTCTAATAACACTTATGTCATATACGACTGTTCAGTATTTGGAGCAGATGGCAGATGCAATACAGAAAGGCATTGAAGCAGCTCAACAGGACTTGGTTAAAGATGCCGAGGAAAAACTCTTGGAGGAGGTAAACGGAATTTTTGATGTCGTATTGATATTCAAAACAGGGAAACGTTTACTGCTTGTTCCATGAGGGTAGATTTCCTGTTGACAGGCAAAGCATTTGCAATTTTATTAACTTTTTTTCAGTTGAGGTTGTGTTGTGTCATCCTGTTACTTTTGTTGTTATTATGAAAGTCGGAATTTCACGGTTGCCATTTGAGCTTTAAGAGTTCACAGTTTAAACGTTGTAAAATCATTAAGTTTAGCAACTTTAATTCGAAAGAGTGTTTCAACATCTTATAAAATGCTTGAGTTTTTGTACCTTGAACAAAAAAGCGAACTTCTAACAGAACAACTAATTTGACCAACGATAGACGGAACTCAAACCGACCAATTTGATTAACAAAAGACGGATCGTTCCGACCAATGGCTGATGACAAACTTTACACCAGTCTTTCACCAAGGCTTAACTGACCAATCGCTTTCAACGGACCAGACTGACAAACACTATTCACCTGACTCTGAAGATGACTTCCGCTCAGATTGTCAAAACGTCAGTCACCAATAACAGTTCTTTCCAGAACTACCTTCGCCTGGACGGTCACACAATACGAACTACACGCACGTTTGTTGTGAAATGATCATGAGTGAGATTGTGTTTGTCTTCGTAAGGGTCTGTTACGACAAGTCCCACTTGTCGGTTCCTTTGTGAACTGGTTGTCACCTCTTCCTGAGGAACCCAAAACAATTGGAAGAACATTCAATCTAACATCTGGTAAGTCTGTCTTACTTCATTGTGTTCTTGATCCGCTAAAATCAACAAAAAATGAGTTGCACACGAAATGCACTGCGTAAACACAGCCCTGTAAATTCTCAATGGGCTGCCTCACAAATGGGGTTCCCCACATCCTGCGAACGCGGTAGTGTTTCCGGCTGTCGTTTTTCTTTGGCGGAGACAAGCGACAGCTGGAAATAAATCAGGCCAACCTCGTTCCCAGGGCCTTTTCTCTGGTCAAGCCAGGGAAAGACCCTGGGAACGAGGTTGAGATCAGGCTATCCCAAACAGCATTCGCTTCATATGAAGGAAGACTGCTGATCGCCTTGCTTTAACAATATTTAGCCACAAGACGAACACTTGTACAAACGGATGGTTCTTTTAACAAGCAAAAAATACTTCATTCGAACAGGTAATCTACACAGTACAGAAAAAATCTACAAATATCACATGCAAGTGCAAGATGAAGAAGAGGAAGAAGCAATTCCTGTGACCCCAACGAAGTCATCTCCAAAAGTCAGTCCAGCAAAGGAAAGTCCTACAACGGCTGATTGAATGAAATCCCCTACACAACCACACCTTCATCCAGAGATCCTTTGCATAAGTGGCGCCTAAATTTGAATAACAATACTCATACATCCGTAGCCTCGCATTCATGTGAAAATCCCTTTGTCTTGAAACTTGAATGTGAGGCTAAGGATGTGCAAAGTATTGTTTCATATTTAGGCGCCTTTTATGCAAAGGGCCTATGTACCATACGCATTAAAAAGTCCGTAGAATTTATCACGAAGTCAGTAGAATTCTCAAACTAAGTAGTGGTCAAATTACATGTTATGTCGTATTTACAGTTTCTAATTGTTACTGCTTAGAAAAGAATTAGACAAGTAATTTAGACCATGTCCGTGTTGCCAAGGAAAGGAAGTTATCAGCCAAGGATCTAGGAACAACACACGAATAAATTAATGTAATTTCAAGTATTTAAATGGCAGCAAAAACCTTCAAAAAAAGATGTAAAAGAAACTCTCGAAATTGGAGTTCAGTAGAGTTCGTTGTCATTGAGTATTTGGTCCAAGTGAGCATCTCTTGTTTAATGGTAAATGTTTCTTGTGGCCATGGTTTCCAGTTGCCAGAAGTATTAATTGGCTAAGCCTTTAAAGTCAAACAAAAAAGTGGGGTATGGAAAATTTTCATTTTATCATCAAAATATTTTGGATTTATATGCCAATATTGCTATCAGGAGGCGCTTGGAAGAGGTTCTGCGTCTCGGTAGCAACATAGAAATCCTAACAGTGAATATTTAATTGCGGCCGTAATTTCAGATTGCAAAGAGGTTCCCGTATTTTGTCAGTTATGTAGCCATTGATAGTGTTGGGTGTACTGTTTTGAGTTTTTTTCTTCAATCGATTTGCACCATTTAATATTATGCAATAATTAGGGACTTTTGCAACCCCAGGTAAATATTGTATTACGTTAAAAGTAGGCATGTTTAGTATTTATATTCACATACACCTTCGGAAGGCAGCTCTCTCTGGCAAGCTCTTCAGAGGACCTGGTGCCTCGGTGTAATCTGATCACCCACTACAACTCCTAACGTGCTATCGCAATCACGAGTTAAAAAGGACATTTTAGAGTTTATTAAGAGTGTACCAAGTACGAGGGGTAATGCACGTGCTGTGTTATCGGAGGGCACTGTGTTGATGTGATTTTCTTTTTCAACACATTGATGAAATGAAAACAGCTCAGAGCACAAACTTAACTTGAGTACAGACATTGATAATAATTTACATTGTTTATTTAAAAAGGTTGATAAAATCTTGTCTTGTTTCTGGAACATCAGGCAAAGTTAGTGCAGAGTCCACACTACACTGGAGAAATTTGAAAACGCAGCTTTGTGCCTACAGTTAGACCAACAATCCTCACTAATCCGTCACGAAAAGGAAGCTTTCTAAAAACGCCGTCTTTTCGCCGTCTTTTAAAACGCCGTCTTTTCGTTTTCGTGTGGACGGAAGACATTTTGAAAACGAAGCTTTTCGAAAACGATAACGTCACGATAATCACGTGATTTTCCTCAAACACAAATCCGAAATAACCGGTGATTGTTGCGTTTGTTTTAAATTCTTCCGGCGTAGCGTAGACAAAATATTCGATGACTTTTAAGAGCAAGGCCTCCGTTTACCAATTTCTCCGGCATAGTGGCGATTCTGGTCACAATTTTAATTGCTAATAGATTTTACTGATAGATTCTAGCTATATGCAAGATAGTAAGAGACCATCAAGGTAAATTTTAAGTCTTTTCAAAGGAACTCGTAATGTTAGGCTTTGAGCGTCATTCCGTGCACAGGAAATAGTGAGGAGACGGTTTAAAGCATCAAACCTCTGAGGAGAATTCATTTGCAGACGTGTTAGGACTTAAAATGTCCAAATCTTAGTTTTGCCCGTGTTTTAAACTCCATATTCCTGAACTACACGTGCATCACAGTTTGCGGAGGGGAAAATTCTAGTAGATGCGCAGTTTTAATATTGTTTTAAGCCGTTGTTTGGTTCCGTAGGTAATTGTAGCCGCATAAACAAAGCTTATCTTTTGTAGTAAGGGTTTTTGATTCATGCTATATTCTTTTAGAAGACTTGTAACGATTTCGGTGTTACTATATACATTATATCTGGTTATTGGTTAAGAATAAAGCCATAAAAAAAACGTGCGGTAAGCGGGTAATATTTTTTATTGGTGATTTTTTTATTTGCCTGAAAATACTGCCCAGGAGCCCGTTTCTCAAAAGCCCCGGAAACTTTTCGAGCCCTCCAAGCCATATTAGTTAATCTGTATCTACAAACAGATAGCTATATACGCCTGATACTTCTTGTATGAAAGGAGTCTCTGCTGATGTTAAGGATACGTGAATAAAACCGCGCTGTATAAGGTTTAAGACTTTACTCCAGCATACAGAGTGCGGAAACTTTTCGGGACCTTGGAGAAACGGGCCCTGGGATCGGGTTGTTCGAAAATTTAAGTGGACGACTCTATCCACTGGATAAATCGCTGTCTACGTGTTAACAAAACAAACCACGCTATCTGCTGAATAGTGACTTATCCGCTGAATAGCGTTATCCACCTTCCGTGCAACCACAGCCAGACCTCAGTAACTGAATAGACCACTTTCATAAATGGCGGCCAATTATAAATTCTTTTGCCAGTATTAAAATTAGCCTTACTGACCTCATTTTGAAGTTGATAATTCAAAAGAAATTTTACTCTGAAACGAGGTTAGTAAGGCTAATTTAAATCAATACAAAAGAATTTTAAATTGGCAGCCATTTATGAAAGAGGTCTATGCTACCTCCGTTTCCAGGGTTCTATCGACTTTCTCGAGAAAGGTAGATATAGGTCCCTGGAAACGACGATGGCATAGATTCTTTCCCATTGCGTCCTGAAGACTAACGAGCCACCAAAATTATTATCCTCGTCATAACGTGTTGTTTACTTTAAATCTTGTCAACTTTTTAACCCAACTAGTCCTTCATTTAGAAACCAGCGAATTTTGAATTTCGGAGAGCAGTTACCATAATAGGAAAACTGTTGATGGAAACAGTTTTGGACCACAACTCGGTCAGTAAACATGCAAAAAATGAAATCGAGTAATATCCAGCTGTATTGACTTCACGCCTGGTCAATAACCCATGTTTCTTTATATAAACATTGTCTTTTGGCACGAACGTGTAATATTTGGTATAGCTATATATAGAGCTACAAACTGTCACGATTAAAGCGTATTGAACAACAATTGCAGCCCATGTAAATACCAGGGGATATCCCCTTTCAACTTTTCGCTTCGGTCATGTAAACTTAATGTAACTAAAACAACAAATCATAATTCTGGACAACCAAAAAAATTGTTTAAAGTCTAGATCTCTATTTATTCCAGATCTTTGTCCTTGAATAATTATTTTGAATTGTAAAGCTATCATGAATCGGTGAAGTATCCAAGTAAATGGATTTTGTATCCCACATCAAATTCATGATTTGACAGTTTTGTTGCAATTGATGTGAGAGTTCAGAGACAAGATGTTTCGCAATATATTGAGCAGAGTTTGTCGAATGTGTCTCATCTTCCAACAGTAAATTACTGGGTTTAAAGATGAATTTAGAAATACAAGAACCAGTGACAAAAGAAAAAACCTCTGTAAAGCAATAGACGGGCCGTTAATTTTAAGGCAAACCAAACTGATAAAGTGAGGTGCATAACAAACCAAAACCGTGATATAAACGTAGAATACACCGACTGCAGATTTGACAAGTCGTGCAAAATTTGCAATTTCGCTATTCTCTGCTACTTGTTGTACTTGCATGGCCTGAATCTGATTCTTGAGGTGTCGCACGGTGAAATAAATTCTGATGTAAACCACTGTTGTAAGAAGGAGCCCAATAACTCCAAGACCACATTTAATAAATAGAAAAGTATCGACTGAGAGCCGAACCCAGACCATCATCAACGGAAGAAATACACTGAGAAGCCATATTGAGATCACCACAGCAACAACACGCTTGTGAGTCACAAGTTCCTGATATCTGAGATGAAGATGGATTGCCAAGAATCTGTCAACACTTACAGCCACAACACCAAAGAACGAAGCTTGGTAAAACGAGGAGGTGGTGATTACGAAAACCATATATGTGTTGCACCCAGGATTATTTTGCTGCAACCACTTTACCAGAAGGGAGGTGTAAAATGGTTGAACAAGAAGGCCAACACCAATGTCTGAGACAGCAAGATTCAGGAGTAATGTCTTCAAAGTGTTTGGCAGCGACGAAGTTTTTCTTATGGCGTGGATTGTTACAATGTTCAACATGATGGCGGTATAGGACAGAAAGTTGTTGAAGACACAATTAGCGATGTAAGTCGAACGAAGCTCTTCAACCTCGGTGACACTGGGATAGTAGTGCAGTAGTAATTCACAAGATGATTTATCCATGATATTGACACAAGCTTCGTCAGGGCTGTGAGTATTGGTGACCCAAGTTTTTTCAGGAGTCAATGATAGTTTCCTTTCCTAACGCTGCGAGCCAGCTGTATCACATTGTCTACAATGAGTCCTTTTCATTTCCAAGCTTTTAATTGCCCTTTAGTTCATGTTCAAAGTTAAGGAAGACAATTAAATTCTGTTTTCGCTGGTAACAAAAGAGATAAGAGGTTCACGTCAGTGATTTCGGTAATATTGTCAAAAATTGTTAAGAATGCAGACAGAAAGAAGACGATGTGTTTAACAACCCGCCGCTTGCCAGTTTAGCATGACAATCGACCATACAACTGTAAACTGCAGCTGTCCGTTTTCTTCTTTAAATGTGGCTGGCAATGTTACTTTGCAGAGCGGACACTTTGACCAAGTGAGGCGCCTCTAATCTTTGAAGAAAAATGTTTAATGTAACGACTGAAAAAACGCCTTGAAATGCTTGAAATTTTGCTCAGGAATCCACGTGCACATCTTCTGAGAACGGAATCATTTGAATTACTGAAGGAAATAGACCCTTTGCATAAATGGCGCCTAAATTCGAATAACAATACTTGGTACATCCTTAGCCTCACATTCATGTGAAATTTCCTTTGTCTTGAAACATGAATGTGAGGCTAAGGATGTACCAAGTATTGTTATTCAAATTTAGGCGCTATTTATGCAAAGGGTCTATTGTAGAATGTTGTGGAATGTTGCTGTTTAACCACTCCTCCAGTAGTTTTCCGGAGAGTTCGATCGGCTTACCATGTTGTGAGTAGCATGGAATATTAAAGGAAGTTAGTGTTCGAGTTTGGCTGGTTTATTAACTTGAAATACTACAGAAATCAAGGGCTGGGTTTAATACTTGCCATGAGAGAAGTGAGGGGGTTGTCTAATTTTTTAGGCATTTAACGAAGTTCCCTATAAGTCCTACAATCTTGGATTGTCTTTAAGAGTAATAAATTAAATGTTGGCAATCTCGAATGTTTTCTGGGCTCATATATTGTCACGTGATCTGTCAGGGCCTTATTTAGCTCAAATTTCTTTTTAGCAAAATGGCACTATTTTTACAACATCTACGAAGCTGTCATTAGCTTTATAATGTATGTTAAGATTCAGATTGGGTACATCATTTTCTTGCCCGGTTTGTTGAGAGTCATTAAACTAAAAGCATAAAATAAAAATAAGACTTCACTTCTATTGGGGGACTAGGCACCAATACTAACTGCCGTTTATTTTCAAATTAATTTTTAAAAAAATGAACAAACTCCTTGCAGAGATGTTTTATTGGTAACCATCTGAGCTATTTGTGTGCATTCAAGTTAAAGGACTGTTGATGTAAACTGATACCTTTTTCGATCAAAGTTTGTTGGAAGTTTTTGGCCATCAGAAGTCACCTGATCTAATTTGCATATATCATCCAGAGATAAATATGACAAAGTTTGAAAACCTGTTAGTCTGAAAAAGTTTTAGGTTAGCGTGGTTAAAGCCTTAGAAGATCTAGATAGTCACTGCTCTATTTTTTGGGTGCAATAAAGAGCCACTCCCCCCCCCCCCCTTCTAATTGTCTTGAGTCACTGAGGAATGCAGGAATTGCGGGCGTTTGATCTTTAAAGCTTTTGCTTCAATAACCACATTTGTTCTGTTATTGAAGCAAAGGCTTCAAAGTTCAAATACCGCAATAATCAGTTTTCAACCCAAGAAACAATACGTAACGTGCTAGAAATTAACGTAATTAGAAGTCCCGAGAATGTTAAGTATTAAGAATCTTGTGAATAAAAGATTGACAATCGAAGTAACCTCTTCTATGAACCTGGTCAGTTTCTTGGAGGTGTCCTCATCCTTTTTATATTGCTATAACTTTAAAATATACTTAAGAACATTGAAATAAATGATGATGACGATGATAATCATGAGTTGCACATACACGTTTACATATTCTAGCTCTCCTCGTGCGCATGTGTACGTTTTTCCACTAGATGTTCCACCTGAGACTCCAACAAAGTCATCTCCATAAGTCAACCAAACGAAGGAAACTCGTACAACAGCAGATTAAATGAACTCCCCTGCACAACCAAAGCTTCATCCATGTACCATATACGTTACAAAGACATTGGAATTTATCACAAAGTAAGTAGAATTCTCAAACCAAATAGTAGTCATATTACATGTTATGTAGTATTTACAGTTTATTATGTCCGTGTTTCCAAGGAAAGGAAGTTATCAGCCAAGGTTCCAAGAACATATGAATAAATTAAATTAATTTGCAGTATTTAAATGGCAGTAAAAACCTTCAAAAAAGGTGCTAAAGGAACTCGCGAAATTGGATTTCAGTAGTGTTCGTTGTCGTTGAGTATTTGGTCCAAGTGAGCATCTCTTGTCTAATGGAAAATGTTCCTTGTGGCCATGGTTTCCAGTTGCCAGAAGTATTGGCTAAGCCTTTAAGCCAAAGAGAAAGGTCCTTGTGTTGCCAAATTATGACCAACCGACGTGAAATACCTGTTGAAATTGTTGGAAATCTCAAGGGGGTCATTTGTTGTGCTATTGTCATTCAGGTGTTTTAGCGAAGATACAACTTTGGATTTTTTCCTGTTGTTGTTCATTAGGCTATTGATTCCGTTCCAGGTATTCTTCATGTTATTTAAATTGTCAGAGAAGAAAGCGTGAAAGAAGTTCTTTTTACTCAATCTTGTAAGAGTACATATTCTGTTCCTATAAAACTTGTAATTTCTCGCATTTTGACAAGGGTGTGTGCAGTTGCCATGGCAACGGGGCTGGTTAAAAACAATGCTTAAATAATGGTTTTTCTTTATAAAAAAAATCCAGTCGTTAGATTGTTTTCATATTTTGCACACTAAGAATTGACATTAAATCCCTTCTGTCAACACGGTTCAAATAAAATTTTGACATATACGATCTTTGTAATTCGCTGTTAATCGTTTTCTGTATTATTAAAAATTTCCTATGTCAAAATTCAGATGTTTTTTGATAGATCATTGACGTGGTCTCTGATCTATTTTTCTGCCAAATTTCTTGAAATTCTAACGACTGGATCGCTAGAAATCGGCATGTTTCTGTTAAAGCAATCGGTTTCAATTTTTCGAGCAACTGCGCATGCGTTGCATTTAACCGGGTTCTTTCGGTAACAAACAAAAGCTGGAAATTGCTGGGTTCTTTGCATCGTTACCTTTTCTAACATATCTTTGTAATAAAAGACTAAAGCCATCAATACACTTCGTTCAATTATAGAGAAAAATAACACAGATAGTGCGGGTGTTGAGTAAATAAAATGATCGCTCTACTGACGGCAAGCTTGTTTTTCAAATCCTTGTGCACGTGCTAAATATTGCATCAGCATATTTCTGAGCCCAGAGCACACGCCGTGTCTTTGTTTATGACCTCAAATATTCAAAACTGCTCTGGATCGACGTTTTACGACAAAAATTAAAACAAGCAAAGTGATGTAGATACTTTGTATATAATTTAATATGTAATTCCGCACATGGAAAATTATTTTCATATAGATCAGGCAATGGAGAATTGCTTTACAACGAGGCCAGATTTGGTCGATAACTGAATCGCGAAATTATGTAAAATCACGTGATTTATGAGTAAAATTGTGAAGAACATCGTCACGTGTTATGGATTTTTTTGTCAATAATTTGACAAGAAATCATCACACTGATTTATTCTCCCACTGAAATATGATACTGTCTTCAGACATTGATCTTCTTTAAAGTGTTTTTGCAACTAAATCGGTACTGCAACTGTTATGAAGATGGCGGCGTGTAGTTCGCGCTTAGTACAAGGCACAATTGTACAAAATGCTGCTGTGTGAAAGCAGTGTCGGCCAAGAACCTCAGACCATCCTGTTTGTTTTCATTCGGAAACGTGCCAGATCTATTTCTTGGCTTATCTACCAAGTTGCTATAAGAGCTTGAAATTTATACCCACCCTATTCTACGTGATTTTGAGACAAGAGACCTCCGAAAGGTTAGGGTCGTCTGTTGAGAGTGATATAGGTATGCGATTTACAATATGGAGCCTTTGCCTTAGCCTCTTACGATTTTGTTTTATTCAAACACTCTTTCTAGTGTGAGAGCAGATTGCTAAAAAGAGTACATTACTTGCTTATTTTCGTGATTAGGGTCCTGGACAAATGAAATTTCATATCCGTGATGCGTGATCCGTGATTCACTATTCTTTCGTTACGTGAACCGTGCCAGAGACACCCCCACCCCTACGCTAAGACCCTCGTTTAGACAGTCACAAAATGATTAGCATAACTTTACGTGCTTTAATCTTCTGTCGAAAAATGTCAGTCCAAAACAGTTTTGTCCGACGTACTAGTTTTTTTTCTTTTTATTAATTTGGTCTTGTGTCATGATCATGAATGTGTAATATTTAGGTATCCAGAGCTATATACTATCACGAGCAAAGCATATTGAATTGCAGCCCATGTAAATACCTGAGGATATCGCCAGAGGCGTACGGGCACCTTCGGACTTGGGGGGGGGGGGGGGGGGGGGGAGCGCGTGACTTACTTGTCCGAAAAATTACGCAATGCCCGAAAGGGTTAGGGTTGAAATCGGGATACAAACGCAGACGTTCACCATTTTCCCACCTAGTGAAACTGCTATCATTGGGAAAATAGCTCAATTGAAAGTTTGCATACTAAATTCTATCAACGGTCTCAATATTATCTAAACCGAATTAAAAGAAAGTTCTTCCTTCCATGGCGTTGTCCGAAAATGTCAATCATCTTGTCCATACTGTTGACAATAATACTGTTGACATTGATTGCCACAGGCGCGCTCAATATGGATGATAGCGAGGCTATTGAGTCTATGCAGCCCCTTGGTGTTACGAAGGTAAGTCTTCAACCACTGGAGTCCGCTGAACGAACGACTCGCTGAGCGTGATGTTGCGAGAATGACGGCCAAAATGGACGCCACTTTCAAGAACCCAGCTGGTGTAATTTCATAAATAAGGCTGTTTCCATGCAATACGTCCGGCAATGACTTCTGCCGCTGCCTAAATTGATTTTTCGACATGTGTTTTCTTGAATCGATTGAACAGGCGTTATCTGCCTGAAGTAGCTCCTTTTCGAAATTATAGCGGAGCTCCATAACCATAAGGGAAAAGAAACCCATGAATTGATTTTCTCATGGTTATCATGGGCAGCGGTATTGCTCGTGGGCGCGTACGCACGACGGCGATGCAACGGCGGAGTCGTGCAACATGGCGGCCATACTCCAAATAGTAGGTTGATAGAGACATGTAGCTTTGGTTTACCGTGTACTTCTTTGATACTGGACATCCATGTTATGAGCAATTGACACCTGTCAAATAAGGTATCTGCTGACCAGTATCACAACTCATCGAGGTCACGTGTTTTTTGAAGTTGACCGCTGACTAAATGCTGGTTTTGGATTGGATCACGGGCTCATGTCAAGTTAACTCGTTGAAAACAATTCAGGATTGTTCGGAAGCCGGCTAACGCTTGCCCAGGATTAAATTTATTCGAATTATAACGTTTTCTTGTGTACAAATGTTTTTTCCTGCTTTGCTTTGTGTTTACAAAACTCAAAACGGAAAACCTCACCGCAAAGTTACAGATCTCAAATCAAAATTGTATCTTTTCCTGGGTTAATAGCTTAATCTAGTTCTTAACAACTATATATTAGTAACCAACAACTAGGTCAAAGCAATGACCAGCAATCACTGGCGTGGGAAACCCTTAGACTGACCGCACCAAACGCACAAAGTACGTCTTGGTCATTTCCACTGAACCGATTCTAAATTTCGGCCAGGACCATGTCCAGAGAGGTGAAAAAAGGTGTTGACTCTATGGTAATCCTCTGGTTTCGATGGCGGACCAGCAGCACACTATTCCGAAATGCCGTTTTTCCGCTCTCCGCGAAATTGGCGCGAAAGTTAGGCGCGAACTGCAGCAGATGTTAGCGAAACGATGCACTTTACATTTTACACGATATTATTCAAATACCAAATCTCTGAAGACACCACTTTCGTGCATCTAATCACCTGAAAAGTAAATAACTAGAAAATTTATTTACGAGTTTTGGAAATCACGCCAACAGCATTATTTTATCATGTTTTCTCCCAAATGACGTTGCCCGAATCAAGAGCGTTTTGCAAGAAAATTTACATATTTTCCGCAGCTCCCCTCCCGCCCCCTCGGCTCGTACGCCTATCGCCTTTTAACTCCCCGTTTCGTTCATAAAAAATTAATGTCAGTAAAACAGCAAATCATTCTGGACACGGCGAGCAGCTGAATGAATTTTGTATTTACACAACCAAAAAAACAAAATGTTGAAGTCTATATCTCTGTGACTTAATTTATTTCAGAACTTTGTCCTTAAATAATTATTTTTAATAGTAAAGCTACCATGAATATAAGTAAATGAATTTTGTATCCACATCAAATTCACAATTTGGCAGTTGCAATAGACGTAAAAGTTCAGGCACTTACGTGAGATTTCAGACACAAGAAACGTTTTGTAATATATTGAGCAGAGTTTGTCGAATGTGTCTCATCTTCCAACAGTAAATTACTGGGTTTAAAGATGAATTTAGAAATACAAGAACCAGTGACAAAAGAAAAAACCTCTGTAAAGCAATAGTCGGGCCGTTAATTTTAAGGCAAACCAAACTGATAAAGTGAGGTGCATAACAAACCAAAACCGTGATATAAACGTAGAATACACCGACTGCAGATTTAACAAGTCGTGCAAAATTTGCAATTTCGCTATTCTCTGCTACTTGTTGTACTTGCATGGCCTGAATCTGATTCTTGAGGTGTCGCACGGCAAATAAATTCTGACGTAAACCACTGTTGTAAGAAGGAGGCCAATAACTCCTAGAGTAGATTTAATAAACAGAAAAATATCAACCGAGAGCGGAGCCCAGACCATCGTCAACGGAAGAAATACACTAAGAAGCCAGATTGAGATCACTGCAACAACAACACGCTTTTGAGTCACCAGTTCCTTATATCTGAGATGAAGATGAATTGCTAAGAACCTGTCTATACTGAGGGCCACAACACCAAAGAACGAGGCTTGGTAAAACGATGAGGTGGTGATTACGAAAACCATGTATGTGTTGCACCCAGGATTATTTTGCCGTAGCCACTTTACCAGAAGGGAAGTGTAAAATGGTTGAACAAATAGACCAACACCAATGTCTGAGACAGCAAGATTCAGGAGTAATGTCTTCAAAGTGTTTGGCAACGACGAAGTTTTTCTTATCGCGTGGATTGTTACAATGTTCAACATGATGGCGGTATAGGACAGAAAGTTGTTGAAAACACAATTAGTTATGTAGGTCGAACGAAGCTCTTCAACCTCGGTGACACTGGGATAGTAGTGCAGCAGTAATTCACAAGATGATTTATCCATGTTATTGACTCAAGTTTTCGTTTGATACACAAGTTTCTTTAGGAGCCAAATACAGTTTCCTTTCTTAACGACGTGAACCAGTCTACAATGTGTCTTCTTCCTCTCCTAGCTTTTAATTCCCTTTTAGTTCAAGGCCAAATTAAGTTAAGACTGCTAAGTCTCAATTAAATTCTGTTGAGCATCGCTGTTAACAAAAGAGAAAACAGATAATGCAGTGGTGTTAGTAATATTGTAGACAGAAACAGCACGATGTGTTTGTGTTTAATAACCCGCTTACCGGTTTAGTATGTTAATCGATGGTATAGTTGTAAACTGCAGCTGTGCGTTTCCCTCGTTAAATGTGCTTGATAGTATTACCTTACAGAGACGCTTTGACCAAGTGAGCCACTACTTGAGAAACCTTTGATAATGATCAGCGCATAAACTATACATGGTGACGCTGGGTGGTTTACGATAAAATATAAAAGAGTTCTTCCTGAAAGAGCCTCTACTACCACTGGTTACAAGTTAAGGTCAACTGGGAATGAAATCGTTAGCATTATCATTCGATATATATATTTTTTCTTCCTTTACATTGGCCTACAGCACACCACATGACCTGGGGGACGAGAATGGGCCGTTCCGAAATTCACCAGGGAATTGGGGCGAGTTTCAAAGTTCAAATAATCGATTAACTGACACCATTACATGACAGATCATGTTGAGATTGGTCACTTGACCAAGTATGATGTTTTTAGGGTGAACAGAGACCACGTAATTTTCATATAGACCACGCAAGGGAGACCTGCGTTACAGCATAGCCAAATTTGGTCGGTTCCTGAGGTAACTGAATCGCGAAATTCTATAAAATCACGTGATTTAAGAGAAAAAAATTGTGAAGAACATCGTTACGTGTTATGGATTTTTTTGTCAATTATTTTAGAAGAAATCATGAGAAAACATGACACTGACTTATTTTCTCACTGAAATACGATACTGTCTTTAGACATTAATCTTCTTTAAAGTGTTTTTGCAACTGGATCGGTACTGCACCTGTTATGAAGATGGCGGCGTGTAGTTCGCGCTTCGTACAAGCCGCACAATTGCCCAAAATTAATGCTGCTGCGTCAAAGCGCTGTCGGCCAAGAACTTCAGACTATCCTGTTTACGTGCCAGATCTGTTTCTTGGCTCATCTACGAAGTTGCCATAAGAGCTTGAAATAACTTTGTTTGGTTTGTCTTGTGGTCCTTCGGTGATAGCACCACAACTCACTAAACCGCTAAATCCAGCTAAGTAAATGAATTTTATACCCTCTGTATTCTACGTAATTTTGAGACACGAGTCCTCCGAAAGGTTAGGGTCGTCTGTCAAGAGTGATATAGGTATACAATTTGCAATATGGAGCCTTTGCCTTAACCTGTCACGATTTTGCTTTCTTCAGACACACTTTTTCTAGTATAAGAGCAGATTATTAAAAAGAGTACATTACTCGCCTGTTTTCATGATTCGGTAAAATGAAATTTTGATATCCGTAATCCGTCATTCGCTACTTTTTCGTGAAGTGAACCGTGCCAGAGACACCCCCTCCCCTACGCTACGACCTCGTTTGCCGAAAATTGTCAATCCGAAACAGTTTTGTCCGACGTATTACTTTTTTCTTTTTATTAATTTTGTCATGTGTCATGAATGTGTATATTCAGCAACTATTGAATGAGGCTGAGTAGGATATGAAGAATTCTGAAGATTCATTCATTCAAAATATTTTCCCGTTCTTAAAGGAGTTTCGCCATTTCGCTCTTTGTTTTTCTGCTCACCCAACATAACACAATCTCGTCCCCAGGTTTTCTCGGTCAACGGCTCAATAATCTGCAGCGGGCTGCACTTTTGACGTCATTGGTTCAATAATTTTCAGCGGGCCGCGTTTTTGACGTCATTGATTCAATATGACGACGATTCTCTCCGAATTTGGTGAACAGCAGCTGGTTATGGGGAATTATGCGTGTGGTTTTATTAATAAACCAATCAGAAACGGGGAAACATTTTGAATGAATGATCTGCAGAATTCTTTATATCCTACTCAGCCTCATTCAATAATTGCTAAATATTTGGGTATCCAGAGCTATATAGTATCACGAGTAAAGCATATTGAATCGCAGCCCATGTAAATACCTGAGGATATCGCCCTTCAACTCCTCGTTTCGTTCATGTAAAATTAATGTAACTAAAACAGCAAATCATTCTGAAGACGGCGAGCAGCTGAATGAATTTTGTATTTACACAACCGAAAAAAACAAAATGTTGAAGTCTATATCTCTGTGAGTTAATATAGTTCAGATCTTTGTCCTTGAATAATTATTTTGAATAGTAAAGCTACCATGAATCAAATTAAATTAATTTTGTATCCGGCAACATGAAATTCATAATTTGGCAGTTCTGTCCCATCAACTGACGTGAGATTTCAGACACAAGACACGTTTCGCAATATATTGAACAGAGTTTGTCGAATGTGTCTCATCTTTCAACAGTAAATTACTGGGTTTAAAGATGAATTTAGAAATACAAGAACCAGTGACAAAAGAAAAAACCTCTGTAAAGCAATAGTAGGGCCGTTAATTTTAAGGCAAACCAAACTGATAAAGTGAGGTGCATAACAAACTAAAACTGTGATATAAACGTAAAATACGCCGACTGCAGATTTGACAAGTCGTGCAAAATTTGCAATTTCGCTATTCTCCGCTACTTGTTGTACTTGCATGGCCTGAATCTGATTCTTGAGGCGTCGCACGGTGAAATAAATTCTGACGTAAACCACTGTTGTAAGAAGGAGGCCAATAACTCCTAGAGTAGATTTGATAAAATTAAAAATATCAACCGAGAGCGGAGCCCAGACCATCGTCAACGGAAGAAATACACTAAGAAGCCATATTGAGATCACTGCAATAACAACACGCTTTTGAGTCACCAGTTCCTTATATCTGAGATGAAGATGAATTGCTAAGAACCTGTCTATTCTGAGGGCCACAACACCAAAGAACGAGGCTTGGTAAAACGATGAGGTGGTCAGCTACGAAAACCATGTATGTGTTGCACCCAGGATTATTTTGCCGTAGCCACTTTACCAGAAGGGAAGTGTAAAATGGTTGAACAAATAGACCCACACCAATGTCAGAGACAGCAAGATTCAGGAGTAATGTCTTCAAAGTGTTTGCTAGCGACGAAGTTTTTCTTATGGCGTGGATTGTTATAATGTTCAACATGATGGCGGTATAGGACAGAAAGTTGTTGAAAACACAATTAGTTATGTAGGTCAAACGAAGCTCTTCAACCTCGGTGACACTGGGATAGTAGTGCAGCAGTAATTCACAAGATGATTTATCCATGTTATTCAGTGACTCAAGTTTTCGTTTGATACACAAGTTTCTTTAGGAGCCAAATACAGTTTCCTTTCTTAACGACGTGAACCAGTCTACAATGTGTCTTCTTCCTCTCCTAGCTTTTAATTCCGTTTTAGTTCAAGGCCAAATTAAGTTAAGCTGCTAAGTCTCAATTAAATTCTGTTGAGTATCGCTGTTAACAAAAGAGAAAACAGATAATGCCAGTGGTGTTCGTAATATTGTCAAAATTGTTAAAAATGCAGACAGAAACAGCACGATGTGTTTGTGTTTAATAACCCGCTTACCGGTTTAGTATGTTAATCGATGGTATAGTTGTAAACTGCAGCTGTGCGTTTCCCTCGTGAAATGTACTTGATTGTATTACCTTACAGAGACGCTTTCACCAAGTGAGCCATTTAATACTTGAGAAACGTTTGATAATGATCAGCCCATAAACTATATATGGTGACGCCTGTGTGGTTTACGATAAAACATAAAAGGGTTCTTGCTGAAAGTGCCTCTGTTACCACTGGTTACAAGTTAAGGTCCACTGGGAATGAAATCATTTCGATGTATCTTTCTTCTTTACATTGGCCAAGAGCACACCACATGACTTGGGCACGATAATGGGGATAACGACGTACACATAATGGCCTGCTCATGCGTAGTACCGTCTAAATGTGTT
>JAHPZR010017794.1:42500-47500 GCA_019787425.1 Platygyra sinensis
ACAAATCTCAGTTTCTTCCTCACCAAGCAAAACTGCTTATTTTTAACAAGGAAAGCACTGACTAAGCTTTGTTGTCCCAATGACAAACAAGCAACAAAACTGGGCTGCACCATATTAACAATTTGCTTGATTGTCAAATCTTGGTCAATACCTTTACTAAAGAATTCATGAAATATGCAAAACTGTACATATTTTAATTTAGGTTCTGTAGTGAATAATGTTATAAATATATGTTGATCATCTGATGTTTTCCGGTGTGGCATTCTGATTTTCAACATCTCCACCGTGAAGCTAAAGAAAAAAAATAACACCTCATAATAAATCACGTAACAAAGATTAGCACTTGGAACAACAAACAAAACTTTTAAGGTTAAGTTTTACAATGAGGACACTCGAGCCATGAACACTGTCAACACTTGAGGTCTATTAACTCACAAACTTAATTTTATAATTTATATACTAGTTCATGTACAGTAACTTCCTGATTTCTGTAAACTTCTCTATCTACCCTCTTTAGTTAGGATAGGACCCACCTACAGTGTAGATGAGCATCAGCTACCTGTGTGCATGTCCAATTTGTAAACGATACTTAGTAGAAAAGTAAAGAACTGAGAACTGATTTGTAATTTTTTTTAGTGACTGCAGAAGAAGGCACTACATAAAAATTGACAAGCATATTTGGCGTGTTTACATTGTAACTGCTAGTCTTGTACATGTTGAGTGCTCACAGTTCACAATCTCTACAGTTCAAGTGAGCGACAAAAGTCACGCATAAACAAGTTGTGCCATCTAAATGGTCCTTGCCAATGATTTCTCAGTTACCAAGAAACAACAAGAGGAAGAATAACATTTTAAGACTTTGATTCTTCTTTTTTTAGGTGTATCATAAAATTCACTTACTCAAACTTGTTTGTTCAATATTTGTATCTATTTAGCTGTGTCTAGCAAGGACTGGGAACTACAGAATTCAGGAATTTGATTGGCTGAAATCGATATTGACTCCGGCATCTAGACCGGTTACATTTTGCGGTGAAAAAGTTTGACAGATTTATGTTCAGCTCATCACTGTTCGCAAGCAAAATGTTAACTAGTGCAAACTAGTTACATTAAATTTATCTTAATCTTTCTGGTTTGCCATAATGATAAATATCTTATTAACCAAGCTCAGTCGGTCTTAGGAGAATCTTGATCTCGGTGGTGTGTACAGACCTCACTTCATCACCTCAGTCAGGATTCTCCAATACAGACCTCCCTGCTTGGTCAATAAGAGATAAGTGATGTATAATACTGGTTAAGTTTAAAGTCTGCATACGAGCCAAGTGGCTCAACAGGCTGGACCATATCCCAGTTTCTGCAGCATGAAGTGACTGTAGGAGTATTTCTAACCCCCCCCCCCCTCCCCCCTGGATGGATGCTAGTCCATTGCAGGGTTACCCCTAACAAGCCGGTACCCATTTATACACCCTGGGGGGGAGAGATTCACTGTGAGAGTTACCATAAACACCAGCAGATAAGCTGCACACTCAAAATTTCCTTCACAAACTGAGGATGAAGCTTCTCTGTGAGAACATATGGATGACATGTCATAAATTTGCATAAATTCATTACAAATTTATAAGTTTGTATTAAAATCAAACTAATAGGACTACAAAACACTAGTAATATCAAAGTAGGCATTGATCAAATGTTGGCATTTACAAGTTTGGTCGCTCCTAAAAGAACGGTTCTTGTCAAAAGCATAAGCCTACATTTCTTGCTGTTAGACACTGTTAACACTTCATTAAAAATCTTTTAGCCAATTTAAGGTTGCCACTTTAGAGCAGCTAAATGTTGCATCGCAGAGAATCTCCATTCCTGCACATTAATCTGTTATTGTCATTGTCACATTGAGCCTAGTTTGTGTCCAGTAATCCATCTTCTGGTGCAATTCCTGGCTACTAAGCTACGAATGAACGAAAGTGCTGCTGTATGTAAGATTCTATTAAAAAAGAACTTACAGGATTAAAAAAAAATACTGGTTAAAAAACTGCCACAGAAAGATCAAACTTATGTCACAGTCGGTAGATGTCATGTCCATACTACTGAAGAAATAAAATGATACATGTAGGCAAGGGTTTCATTCTCAATACATCAAGAAATATTCATTAAAAGAATTTGTGAATAATTTTTGTTTTCGTTCCAAAAACCTTTTGTCTGAAATTTGAGTTACTAAACTTGGGGTGTAGCTTATCTGCAAGTGTGGCCAATGTTTACGGCAAGTGTCTTTCAATAAAACACACACACAGTGCCCCCAGTCAGGGTTTGAATTAGGACTGCTTGATCCAAAAACGAGCGCATTTACCATGAGGCCACCTTGGTTTGCATTTTGATCAGTTTTTACTTATGATTTATTGGAGAAGAGAGGTATAGATGACATCACTAACATTTTTGGGTTTCTTTACTATATAAAACAGATACATTAGATTCTATGTTGTCGCATGTCTCTTCTTTAGGAATTGATCACAGATCTCAAAATGTGGTAAAAATATCAGTGACACACTTGGCTAATGGTGAGTGTACCACTTTTTTGTTCTTATCACCATTTTGATGTCATCTGTGATCTATTACTCAACAGATGTGCAGAAGCATGGAATCTTTTAAACAATTAATGTAGTTTTCATATGTGTGCAGCTGTATATGACATAATTTCCATTACTTACTGCAGCGGCTATATTTATCCATTGCATGGCTTTGATAATAGCATCATTATTTGATGGTGGAGTTCTAAGTTCCAGTAAGTGAACTGTGAGAACTTGTGAGTGGCTTTCATCACCCGATCCTGAAAATAATCCCAGTATGAATTGACCAGTGCATTAGAAACTGTATGTTTCAAATAAAGAAGACTATAGCCTCTTAACAGAAGGCAAAACTACATGCAAAGTTGTTCATTGTAACTTTTGACCTAAAGAGATGTCTAAGGATTTTCTAGAAATTTAGTTCTCACCTCTTCATCAGTAAATGGTCTCTTTTCCTCTTTCATGACATACCCAGTGTATCATGCTGGTAGATTAAGAACACAACCTTGTAGACCACGTCCTCGGAATGATGCACTCAAGGCTAAGAGTTAAATAAGAACATCAAAACTTAAAAAAGCGTATTAGAAAAATGTCAGATTGCTAACACAAAGGTGATTAAGAGATCAAGCTTAAACTCTAGCACCCACTCTGGCAAGATATATGAGTTGTCCACCCAGTGAGAAGTCAACATTTTAACACTTAATGACTGGCCCCGAGGGGAACAGTGAATTTTGTTTCCCGAGACGAAGTCGAGGGAAACATTGAGATTTGGAGGGAAACAAACTTCACTTTTCCCAAGGCACCAGTTATTAAGTGATTTGTTATTATAGCAAAACAAAACAAAAGCAAATTTTGAAAAACGCGCGTGAGATTCCAGCGACAACATCAGGCCACCTCTGATCACGTGCAACAGCGGTCAACATTCGTGGGTATACAGTGAACTGTTTCCCGTTTGACATAACAGATTTCGCAATGTGCCAGCTCATGGCATTTGGCGGGAAACAGTTTCTTTGTTAGCTGTCACGTGACCATGAACTAGCCAATGAATGTTTGGGATGTAGCGGGAAAAACGCCAGCTATATAACATAGCTGGATATTAGCCCAAATTCTTCATTTTCATTTGCATGTTTATGGACTGAGATGGGGCTGATATCCACAAGTATGCATCATAGAAAACATGCCAATATCCAGTCAGTTTGATTGAACAACCTTGGTCAATGAAAAAAGAGCACTTGCGGGACACAGCAGGTAATGCTGAGATGCTAAGAGATGCTATTCCACCTCAGATTACTGACAGAATTTTGTGAATTTATCCTTGCTTAGAGTTTTCTTGAGAGTATGAAACTCATGGATCAAGGTTTGACAATGTACACTTTTCTCAATACCAGCATACATTAAATCACTAGTATTAGTAATGATTTTGGTTGCAAACATGATTAATTTTGGAAAGAAATGCAGTTAAATCCATAGTTACTCCATATAAAGTCTGCACTTGACCCTAACTTGGTCCAACAGGCTGCCACGTAATCTCTGGTTTTCCTAGGAATGAAAGTAAGTAGGGAATGCATGATTTCTTAAGGTAATCATGCCAAGTTCATGTGCTTTTGTGTTGCTTGCTGTCAGTGACAAAGCAAACACACGACTAGCGTCATTTTTTTGTTGGCAATGGTATAATAAAACAACTATTAGATTCATGTTTGCTGTGATATTCATAGAATAGACAAGACTCTCATGTAAGGGTTATATCAGCCTTTTTTGTCACAAGGTCGACCACTTCGATGAGTGCGCGCGAGTATCAAAGACTGTCCTTATACACTACTATAATAACTTGTTGTATTGCACTGTTCCCTATTAGGAGCTGGCACCTATTCTTTGCCTGGCATTGAGGGTGCATTGTCCTCTGGGATGCGATGCTCTGGATGCGAGGATCAGTGATCCAATGATCACTGTGATTGACAGTTAGACTGTTAAACTGTTAATTTTTATTTAACAAGAACAACTTACAGTTTAAATATTTACAAAACCCGCTTATAGCGTAGCTAATCTAGGTGGGTTGTACAATTTTACATTATTATTCTTTCAAAATATGTCCCTCTCTCTGATTGGTTACAACCACACGCATAATTCACCATAACCAGCAGCTGTTCACCACATTTGGAAAGAATCTTTGTCATATTGAATCAGTGACGTCAAAAGTGCAGCCTGCTGAAAATTATTGAACCGATGACATCAAACGACGTCAAAAGTGCAGCCCGCTGCAGATTAT
Organism: Platygyra sinensis; assembly: GCA_019787425.1. Classification (NCBI taxonomy): domain Eukaryota; kingdom Metazoa; phylum Cnidaria; class Anthozoa; order Scleractinia; family Merulinidae; genus Platygyra; species Platygyra sinensis. The sequence goes on from JAHPZR010017794.1 coordinate 47,322, forward strand.
TGAACTGTTGACCGAGAAAACCTGAAGACGAGATTGTGTTATTTTTGGTTAGCACAAAAACAAAGAGCGAAATGGCGAAACTCCTTTAAGAACGGTGAAATATTTTGAATGAATAATAAAGCAATTATTGAATTCGGCTTTCGTAGGATATGAAGATATTCTGCAGATCTCGGATGGTG
>JAHPZR010017794.1:52500-60883 GCA_019787425.1 Platygyra sinensis
CATAAGTAGTGGTTTGGCGGTATTTAAAATGATGATCATGAGTCACAAAATGAATTAACTTAGCTCTTGTTAAAGCAGCTGTATATCAATGTATATAAATGTTCTTAAGTTGACTCTGATAGCATGTGGCTTGTTGACATTAACAATTATAGCTTCTGGCAACATCTTTTACTAAACAATTGCACCCAGCAACAACACATGCAATAGACAAATAATCTGGGAATATCTTAATTGCATTGATGTGGATTGCTACATGTACATTGTTACCTTTTGGTTTTGAAATGGGGTGGAGTCTGGACCGCTTGAACCCTCAATTTTTTTAACCTCACAATATCTTGAACCTTAAGGTGGTTCCGATAAAATTTTCTTAAACTTCCCCTGAATGTTCTTTACTAAGCACTGTTTCGAAAAAAAAAAACAATTAAAATGACAGGTCACCGTGCTCGCTTGAGAGATGTGACGGGCCAATTCTACACAATTTTTGCCTGTACGCGTGCTATTAAATCACGCGCGTTATTCATCGGTCCAAGTGATATTTTGCTGTAGCTGGAAGCATAATTTATTAAAGTAATTTTTGAGAAAAAACATGACAGGTAGAAAGTGTCGAGCATATGGAACAATATCATATGAAATTTGTCGAAAAAACGGCCTGGAGGTAAAGCGTTCGTGTAGTTGTTGTTTCGCGGTCATAATTCGCATTCCAGAGTACGTTTTTTGCACGCTTTCACCTATATTTCTTTCCGTCCGATAAAATGTATTTGATTTTTTTAAATTAAAGAGGATAATATGTACACTATTATTATGCGATAAAAAATATATATATAGGTCATCATGCTCGTATAAAAGAAAAAGAACATTTATTTTGCTATCGAGCTTAGCTTGAGGGGAATTTCTTTCGTTGTGTACGTGCACACATAGTTAGTGGAGGGGGACACGCACATTTACACACGCTCATTTGCGTGCGCTAATGACGCGAAAATCGTGCGTAGTACGGATGCGCAATGCAATGCGCATGAATCACCTTAATTTGTTTCCCTCTCCTCAGTTCAGCAATGTAATTTTACACCGGATTTGTCAAACTGCCAGATTTTCAAACCAATTTCCGTTTTCTTTGGAGGTTTGAAAAATCAGAACTATACTGTAAAATCAAGTTTCCTGTTGTGTTTTTAAATACGTGTAACAAGTTTTTGAAAGGTTGTACTTAAGAACCGGGGAATACTGCAAGAAACACTGCCGAGTACTTATTTTCCTACTTAATAAGCAACTACTTGCGTCTGGCGTTTTATCAGTATCAAATATGACTGTAGTGCAAAAGGTCTGCCAGAATGTTTAAGATAACGTTCCTGAACTTCTGAACATTCAATTTTTCACCAATGATTGGGCATTTGTTTGGTGCTAAAAAAGATGGTAATGTTGACGATTGATCTATCAATAAACCAACACCAACATCAGAAGCAGCAAGACTCAGGCGCAATGTTTTTAAAGTCTTTGGCAACGATGAAGTCTTTCTTATGGCGTGGATTGTTACAATGTTCAACATGATGGTGGTATAGGACAGAAAACTGTTAAAGATCGACACAATTAGCGATGTAAGTCGAACGAAGCTCTTCGGCTTCGGAGATTTTGGGGTTATCACGTAGCAGTAATTCACAGGACATTTTCTCCATAAACACCTGAAGTCTCCCTAGTGTCCAAGCATTTGTCTGGTTCTGATATGCCATCGACCTAACTGCGAAGTAGTCACCGGCTGCAACTGACAGCGTTCGGCGATCTGTTCCAGTCAGTCCCCGGTGCATCTGCGATGGATCGCCGACGTACTCAAATTGGCGTGAAATGCAAACCGAATTGGCGCAAATCTGTATGGAATGGAATTGTGGGAAAATAATCGAGTTGTTATGTCATACGTTGCGTCCGCAGATGGCGCAGTCCAGATGATGTTCACATACGACTTTTAAGCAATAGATGTAATGCTTTGTTTCAGCGAATAAGTATTATATGAAGAGAAACAGTCGCAAGGCTTATATAGCCGATCAAGGATGGTATCTACTCTTGTTAATGCGCACACGTTCTCAACATCACGCAAGACATGATTTCAGGTATCTCGAGGTAGATCTGTAGCAGTAATGTACACGCTCGTTTCGTTATAACTTCGATCAAAGTTTCTTTTATAGAACTTCTCTCGAAACTCGCTCTTTCGAATTTTGTTTTTATAATTGAAACAAATTTCAATTTTGGGGGAGAAATGAGAATGATGAGTGATAGACGTCAAATTGAGATGAAACTGCTATTGTATATATGTCCGTTTTGAATTACTGAACCATTAAAAACAAGAAGGAAAACGTCAATGGTCTCTGTCTACGTGCATGTGCATACTGTCTATTAACCAAGTTATACCTTTTCTAATACATAAAAAGCTCTCTTCTATTTCGGACTTTATGGACGTGGTAAACGAGATGTCGGTAAGAATACAACCGAAAAAATATCCTTAACTACATACTAAGGACGCTGAACGAGAACAAGTTAGTACCTGCATACAAGCAATGTCATAACTAAATTTGTTTTATACTTTCAAACGAAAACAAGGAGACAAAAACAAAACATGTCTTCATAAAGTCGCTTAGTAGTTTAATCGATGGTAAGTCTCATGCGACTACACATGTGGCGTGCGCAACAAACGCGATCCTTTAGGAGCACATTTGTTCAAGGGAACCAATACCAAACGAAGTGAAACTTCCCCCAACAATGAAGCCAATATCCATACACTGTTAACTATGAAGCAAAGCCTAAGCCAAAAAGAAGCATTTTTTTGAGGGATTAAAATATATCTAATGCCTAAAACAAATCTTACACAAGAATATTTCGATGTCAGGTTTACTCACGTTACTATCCACTACACAATTACAAGAGTACCGCTATACTGTAGAGGAAAAAAAAGCAATCAAAAACTACAACAAATTACATCGATGCTCTAACCATATATGAAAACAATTTAAAAAAGGAGAAAATGGTAAGCAATTATATGGATGATTTAATTTTAAACTGCTGTTCAAGGCAAGTGATATCCCATTTCATAACACTTTCGCCGGTAGAACGTTAATAATAGGCTTCTGAATGTTGCTGAATCTAAAAGCAGTATTTACAGAAATGGACAATGACAACATTGCAAGTGACTGGTCTTAAAATTAGTGTGTTCCACGATTTCTGAATCGTGGCATGTTCCGCAGTATGTCCATAATAGCGTGTCGAATTTGTCTCATCTTCCAGCAGTAAATTACTGGGTTCAGTGATGAGTTAAGATAAACAAGAGTGCAAGAGAAAAGAGAAAATCTCTTTAAAAAGAGACTGGGGCCGTTGACTGCAAAGGCGACAAAACCGATAAAGAAAGGCAAATAACAAATCAAAAACACGAGATATACGTAGAAAACACCAACTGCAGATTTCATAAGGCTAGCAAAATTTGCCATCTCGCCACTCTCTGCTCCTTCTTGTACTTGCTGGGTCTGAATCTGATTCTTGTGGCGTTGCACTGCTACATAAATTCTGATGTAAACCACTGTCGTAACGAGAATACCAACAATTCCTACAAATAAAACAAGTGCAGAAATCTCCAGCGGAATCCAGAACATCGCTAAGGGAAGAAACACACTAAGCGCCCATATTGAGATCACCACAGCAACAACACGCTTGCGAGTCACAAGTTCCTGATATCTGAGATGAAGATGAATTGCCAAGAATCTGTCAACACTCACAGCCACAACACCTAAGAAGGAGGCTAACAAAAACACACATCCAATGACATCAAAAATCATAGAGGTGTTACAGTCGGGGTTGCGTTTTTGTAACCATTTTACTAGAAGTGAGGTGTACAATGGCTGACCCAGCAAACCAACACCAACATCAGAAACAGCAAGACTCAGGAGCAATGTTTTTAAAGTCTTTGGCAACGAGGAAGTTTTTCTTATGGCGTGGATCGTAACAATGTTCAACATGATGGCGGTATAGGACAGAAAATTGTTGAAGACACAATTGGCGATGTAACTCGAACGAAGGTCTGCAAATTCGACGACTTTGGGGTTGATCTCTAGCAGCAATTCACAAATTGCTTTCTTCATCGCATCCACGGACGTTTTTTAAAGGTGACCGAGGAGTTGATATAAAAGATGTTTGGCGAGGCTAAGAGAGTCTCCTTCCTTAACACCACAAACCAACTGGCTCACACTCCGGCTGTTTTTAATTAAGCCAAGCCCCTCAGCAAAAGAAGTCAATTAAGTATTCTAAAACACGGCACTTCACACATTTTGTTGTCATAAACTGAACTAAATAATAGTTCTTCTTAATTAAGTCATGACACTAAGTAAACGAAGTATTTCCAGAACAAGTCAATCCAGGTGTTTTGTTGTCATAAAAAGCAGTTAAAACTGACAGCAAGTTAAACATGATGAAGAATTAATACGTCGGTCGTGAACTTTCTAATAACTCATTAGAATGAAACCAAGACATAAAACCTCATTGTCTTGACAGCTGGGTTTGTTAAACAAGCTGCGTGTTTCCAAGAAACATAAAGAAAACTGGCCCGAAAATGGACATTTTAGGCGCGTTAAGGTGGCCGAACACAGTTTTGGCGCGCGCTCCTGCTAACGCGATTCAGCGCGCGCACAAGTTTTGCATAAAAACAAACATGGCATAAATAGAGCGATCATTTTATTTGCTCAATGTCTGCGCTATCTGTACTATTTTTTTCTTCACAAATGAACACGACGTATTGAATTGATGGTTTTACTCTTTTTTTACAAAGGTATGCTAGAAAGGTAACGATGCAAAAAACTCAGCTCTGCTATTTCTTTGTTGCTAAAAGAACCCAGTTAAATGCAGCGCATGCGTAGTAAGTCGAAAAAAGTGCGATTGAGTGAAAAATTGACTTCTCGGAGGTGCTTATTTCTCGAGAACCACTCAATAGAATTTCACGAAATTTGGCACGAAAATACTTTAGGAAATAAGTAACGGGAGGATTGAAAAAAAAATTGAACTTTAACAAAGGAAATTCAAGATATGCCAGTGAACCTTCAAAGAGGGATAATTAAAGATCTGTTTGTTAAATTATTATTAAAATAGCGCTAACTTGCGAGTATCGTTACAAGCTTGTTGCATGCAAATTATAAAGAAAATCTAATGACTAGATTTTCTGCAAATAAACAAAACCGATTTAAACACCTGTTTATATTTGATCATGTTGCCATGGCAACGGTACATACGTCAGCTTAATTATCAAAAAGTTGAAGTTTGTGTTGTTAACTTGCTTGCTGCCATTTTTGGTGACCAAAGGATCAAGTATTTTAGAGAAAAATGTAAATGAAATAGAGGTATCAAAAACTGTGTTCAGCCACCTTAAATTGGATATCTTTATGCACTCGACCAAACGAATCGAAGATCCTCAGTAACATACACCGAATGCAAATATGGCGGACCACTCGGCCAGCGCCCGGGACGAGTCGAATGAAAGCGAGGCTAGTTGGGCTTTGATGTTTTGTTTTGACAATGAATGCTTTAACCAGAAAGTCTTGCTTCGTTGCCGATCGTTTTTGTGTTCCTGAATGCCACCGCAACGGAGTGGAATCTTCCACAGCAGAGAAAGTGTTCCTTTTTTCAGTTTTCTCGTTCGCCTCTGAGGGGAAACCAAAGAGACGGGGGCAAGGAGTTCACATTCGCCGAAGGAACTGTTTAATTTCAGGTTGGAATCGATTATAGAAAATGTGTAAGCGATCGCATTTAGCTCCAAGTTGTTGTCATTTGGCTCAATGCTTTCACTGGTTTTAGCGACGGGGCAGTTGAAGTTCATTCGCTTGGTTTAATATTGCACCGCAGTATTCATATTTACTTCGTGCGATTCGGATTCCGTGCATGCGAGTGGACGCGAACGCAAATAACTTCTTCCTTTGAGACAGAGGATATCATTCAAGAAGAGCTTTTCTTTAACTTGGGGAGGGTATTGGCCATGAAAACCGTGTTGGAACACCACCAGACACCACATAAGCTCGTCATTTAAACAATTTTTCTAAGATCTTCTATCCTGAAACGTAGCAAACAAACTTTAGTTCCCGCGGCGATCGTGAACTCCTTTTCTCCGTCTCAACGAATTGCATTGATCCACTATTTTCCCTTAGAGGTGAACGGTGGAAGATTTCTATCCCCTCTCGTCGCATTCAGAAACACAGCAATTCGTAGGCACCGCGAAGTAAAACAACAGATCGACCACAAAGCAAGAGTTTTCTGGAGAAGCATTTTCAAAACAAAACATCAAAGCCCAACTAACCTCGTTTTCATGTAGCTCGTCCCGGGCGACGACCGAGTGGTCCGCCATATTTGCATTCGGTGTATATGCTGGATTGAAAAAAGTTAACACGAGAGCACGAAAATTTCCCATACTTAGTACGTTAATATTGCCCTGAAGGTAAAACAACACGGAAATGTCTTTAAAAACTCGTTTAGTTTGTTTATTAATGGTACACCTGGCTTACCTTTTTATGTGGTGCACGCAAAGGATGCTAGTCATCAGGTATGGTTGATACCGCTCCCGGTCCGAATGGCGTTTCTCGAGTAGGACCTCGGGTGAATTAAGGCCTGGGTCAAAAATTGTTGCGATAATTGGGACGATTTTTTTAGTGATCATGCTTTCCATCGTAATAGCAGGGCTTAACACGCTCAATTGTGTTAAACAAAGCAACTTAACCATTTTCTCTTTGGAACCATAGGGTCACGTGACTGACCACGCCCTAAAATGCGAAAAAAACCATCACCTGGATTCCCACTATTAGACACGTAGAAAAATTAAGTTTTCATTCATCAATTCTTTGACTCTGACTAGGTGTAAAGGAATCCGATTGGAATGGCATTGAACGTAAAACTGATCCATTGCTATTTGCTGTTTTCTGCTAGTGCCAGTCCTTCCCCAAGCTTAAATTGCAACACTAAGAACATATGAAATCATTTTGCCTCATTCCAGGCAGTTTTTCAAAGTAAGTATTATCGGCCATTATTCATATGAAAAGTTGGTTCAGTAGCTTATTGCTAAATAGTGGGAATTTCGAGTCAAAGCATTTTGTGGAAAGTTGGGCGTGGTTAGTCACGTGACAGACATATGTAATATATTCTAACTCAATTTTGCAGGGCTTATGCTTACAATTGACCTTAAATTGTCATCTTGGAGATAGTTTTCATTTCTCTCATTTTAGACCACCCCCCTTAAAATGTACAGAGACCCAGGCCTTAATTCACTTGAGCGTCTGCGATTTACTGCCGAAAATTCCAAACTGATTACACAAATCTGTCCCGCATCTGGTCATCAGCGCTGATTGGTTCAATTGGTAATTATGCATAATAGAGTCCGTAAATATGCAGGGCATTGAAAATTCTAACCAAAACAAATCCGGTGTCTTGTAGCGGTGGTTAGTGTAAAATGAGGTTGACTAGCCTACACGACTTCTACGGCTCGTGACATTTGTACATTTGCCATTCTCTGTTCGGTTACTCGACCTTTTTGTCAAGTGAATGGTTAGACCGTGCTATGGCAAATTTTTAGAGGTCATAGGTTTGCATAGGCACGATTGCTGTTATATGCGGGTCGCCTCCAAGATTTTGACACCTCTGTAATTTGCCATGTGTTTATTTCTCTATTGCAAGTAGTTTTTAATAATTTTTGCAGATTTTATGCAAAATTACAAAGTTCTCGGGCTACTTAAGGTGGCTCAAAACAGTTTCCAGAACTTTCCAAGACGAAGATTTTGATGGATCATAATTGCCACTCGTTATCGATTGATGCTACAATCATGGTATCAAAAAACTGCCCAATCATTGGTGAACACGTTGATACTATTTTCTTGACACAATAGGTTACCATAGCAACACTATGACCTCCTAAAAACACCCTTAATTTCAGCTTTAAGCGCTTATATTTCACAAACAGCACGGTGAATTTTTTTCTTATTATGGAAATTTGATGAGCAGGATGAGATGCAACTTTTGGCAAAGTTTAAAAAAATTCTGTACATGGGGTTTAGAGCCACCTTAAATTTTCGAAAATTTAAACTTTGCCAAAAGTTGCATCTCATCTTGCTCATCAAATCATGTTCCATAATAAGAAAAAATTTCACCGTGCCGTTTTTGAAATATAAGCGCTTAAAGCTGAAATTAGGGGTGTTTTTAGCAGGTCAAAGTGTTGCTATGGTAACCTATTGTAACACGAAAATAATACCAACGTGTTCAGCAGTGATTGGGCAGTTTTTAGATACCACGATTCTAGCATCAATTGATTAAGAGTGGTAATAATGACACATCAAAATCTAAGTCTTGGAATGTGCTGGAAACTGTTTTGAGCCACCTTAAGGCC
>JAHPZR010017795.1:5000-10000 GCA_019787425.1 Platygyra sinensis
CGCTACTTATTTTCAGTATACCAACTTGTTATAAAATATGTCCCGGATAATAGTGAAGTGGGAGGTGCCATGGCCTCATGGTTATTGCTCTGAGCAGTCCAGGTTCGAGCCCTGGCCAGGAATAGTGCGAATCGAGTCGAATCGTTAACAAATTGACACCCCTGTTATTGCCTACCGTTATTCGCCTTCCTTTCAGACTATTCGACTTTACTGGAGACGATTCAGACTCAGATTCATGACGAATCATGCGAATCGAGTCGAATTGTTAACAATTTTACACCCCCAGTTATTGCCTACCGCGAATCGACTTTCTTTGAGACAATAAACTGCAAGGCTGATACTACGTGAAAAACGTTTCGAGACACCAACATGACCAGAACCGATAAAGCAGGATCGCAACTGTGGACAGCTGTTTCGCTCTTGTTGGAGCTCGTCAGCACAGTGTAGCGAAGATATGTAACGCCAGCCAAGAGCCAACGCACATAAATTGCAAAATGACCCGTTCACCATATCAAGTTCCGTACTTTGAGACGATTCAACTCTGCAAGAGACGAATCGTGTCCGGCCAGCACCTAGGACGAATCGACTCAGTTTGTTGAAAACAAAGAAAAAAAAGAAAGTGACACACTCGAACACCAACTCAAGGTCTAGCAATCTCGTTCCCAGAGCCCACAAGTCTTTTGGTCAGCACCAAGACACAGAGTCCGTGTCTTGGCGCTGACCAAAAGACACGTGCAGTGGACTCTGGGAAAGAGATTGAAGGTCTGGCCAGTACCATGGCTGTGCGCATGCGTAAGGTACTGGCCAGACCGTGGGCAACCACGTTCCCAGCGCCTTTTCCCTGAGATTTGCCAAAGCCATTCGGTAGAGCGGCAGCAATATCTTTGCCGAGTTTCAGTAAATATTCAAAACATTTCACTTGAAGTGGCTTCAAACAAAACGACGAAAAGTTGCAACGATTAAAAGCAGATCCAAGTCGATTTCTCCGCCATCCTGATTTCAGCACGTTTGCCAGAATTTCAGAGTGTAAGATTGATACGTGACCAGCCGATGCCAGGGCCTTTTCCTACCCCGCCCCCAAGCCAGGGAAAAGGCCCTGGGAACGAGGTTGGATCGTGGGTTGCTAGTTTGTTGACACATTTTAAGAACGAGGAAGGATTATGTTTCATTATTTCATTGGGCTTGACTTTTGGTGGTGCGGATTGATTTTGTGCGAATCAAGTCGAATCGTCTTGTACCTCCGACGAATCGACTCAGTTTGGATGTATTGGACATGGATGGAACCACTGGCTGTTACGCAGATTTAACCTTTTATAGCAATGAATGTGAATTACATATGACATATCTAACAAATTAGGAAATGAAAATGTCACAATTGATACTAGCAAACATAGTTGTACCAATGGAATTAATAACTGAAACACAATGAAATGCGGATTCCTTTCTTTGATAATAAAATGTTGAAGGCCTATGCAAAATTTCGCTACTGCTAACCAATAAACGTAAAATAACTGAAAACTAGCCATACACTTAATTCAGCATTCTCATTTGCAGAACAATAATTCTTCTCAGTCAGACTTTGACCTCACTACCAGGTACGTGTATTCAAGCCTTTGACAACATTTTGTTTTTATAATAGAAATAAATACCTGATTTAACGTCCAGTGCATCAGAAACAAGACAAAAAGCTTTGAAAACAGACTGTGTCTCCAAATCATATTATAATCATTTATCTTTATTCTTGTGCAACTTTAGACAGTGGAATTATCTTTAGTTATCTATATTGTGAAATGTTTGTCAACTTTTTTAGATGACGTAATGATGACAATGAAGCTATTGTACTATGATGAGAGTAAGTGGAGTTTACTTGATGCTGTGGGTGCATGTATTTGTCACTGCCTGAAGCATTTTGTATTTAGAGTATGCCTTACATAACCACCACTTTTTTCGCAGTTACACCTCCAGATTATGAACCACCAGGCTTTAAGGTAATACAATCTAGACACTCTTATTCTTTGGCCATTTCAACTTCAGTAAAAATAACAAACAAACTGCGGTTATAAACATAACGAGACAACGCATGTTGTAAAAACTTTCATTTAAGAACTTGACGTTTCGTATGCTCCAACATACATCTTCAGAAGTAACGGTAATACAATCTCTTACTATAATTACTCACAACACAATGCAAGTTCATAAATTGTTATTGCTTATGCTATTTTTCAAAGTTTACTGTTTGCTTTTCCAAGTTTAAACCATTCCAATTTCTATTTCCCTTTCTCTCATCTTCATTATCATCGTGGTAAAAAGGAAATTCAATTTCAATCCAGTTGAAAAACTGTTGAACGAAAACTCGTGTACTGATCATTGACCATCATTTGCCTTAATTAGTATTACAAACATATATAAGCTGTTTGAATTTTGCACCACAGAACCACGCATAACATGAGATATTTGCCTGAACAGCAGTAAAGAATTACAAAGTGTTCATTCTTTTGTTCATGCAGCAAACACCAAACGATTTTTTCAATTTTGTGGAAGAACCTTTAAACATCAAAGTTGGAGATGTGTCAACGGTATGGGAACTATGGATGTAATGTCTCTTCTTACTAAGATGAGCACCACTGATGTCAAGAGTCATTGATTTTTTTAAGGTGATTCCTCAGCATTGCATTGCGTATCCCTTCTGCGCAAAATGCAACGTGGACCGATGAATAACGCGCGTGATAAGCATGAGTACAGCCGTATATGGGATAAGATGGGCCCATCACACTCTTAATAAGCGAGAATGGTGATCTATCATATTTTTTGGTTTTTGTCGAAACAGTGCTTGGTAGGGAACATTCAAAAAATTCATCGGTAACCTTTATTTCTGAGGAATCACCTTTAAAAGGAAACAGAATAGACCATGACGGTTTAAAAGTACAAAGGCTGATAAATTACTGGATAATTAAAAATAAAGAGAATAGGCTGAAAGGTCGTTTGTTCTGTTAGTCACTAATTACAGTACTACATGATAGTAGGAGTGGAGTTACAGTTTTACTTCTGATTGCCTCAGCACTCAGACTGAAACATGAGTTGTTTGTTGACTTACAACGACACATTCAACTGCGTAGCAAACTATGCAAAAGTGACACCATTATAGATGTTAACTGAATTGTACATTAATTTCCTAGTGTGTGTATTAAGAGTGACCATACTTACGCATGATCTTCTATTTTCTCATTATGTATCCGTTGTTTGTCTGATGTCTTAAACACCTTCAGCCATTTCACACGTAAGTCAGTTATAGTACTCATGGAATTTTCAGGATATAATATACAACTTGGTTATTATACTTATCCTGTTAGTCACTCACCTGACAAGTTATTTCTTAGTCTGTGCGCCGAGACGTCAACCAAATATTTGTTGTCTTAAACGTTAACAGGGTAAAGCTGCGAATAAAAACTGATTGTCAACAGTTTGAAATGAAAGAGGACGCCAACGAAGCCGCTAACGAAGAAGCTAACAACATTAAATTGGAACCTGTAGTAAGTCCTTCAAACGAAAAACAAAGCCCGCATTTAGCTCCTGAGCAAGGAGAAGAAGCGGATGTCCATTTGGTACGTATTTTACAAGGTGTAACTGAGCGCCCAGTAATGCTTCCTTTCTCTGAATGAGTAAAACCTAGTACATTTTTCGCACAAACACAAATAAAAAACGTCCATCTAAGTAAAATTGATTACTACATAACGAAAGCAATTAGTCCCCTTGATTTTGTGCCGTGGCTCCCCATTTGTCGTAAATGCGACAGTATAAAGCATGATGTGAAGGGTGTGAATTTCCCGGATTTCAGCTTTCTCCTCCATTGCCTTGTGACGATGAACTTGAAAAGGGGCAAATGCCTGAAGAAAAAAAGAAAGAAAACGACGAAGGTAATAAATTATCATTTTACAATTGCGACATGACAGACAGTTTGGTCGTTGAATAAATATTCGCATGTTTAATATTGCCCTGTTTCAATGAACTTTATTCTTTTTTAGGACTGGAAGATATGGATTGCGACAATGTCATTTCTGGTAAATAAATGAGTGGCATAACATTTTCAGATTGTGATGTCAAAGAGTATTACACAAAGCAGCGAAGAAAAAGAAAAAAAATCTCCCCATCCTTTTTCCTCATGAGCATACCTTATTCTTTTTGTTATTGTTAGATAAGACTGAACAGGACGAAGAGAAAGAAACGAAAGTAAACTGTCCTTGTGGAAATGACGAGGTGAGAGGTGACTTGTGTGATATTTTTAAAACATATTTCTAGTGCAATGTTTACGTTCTTTCCATTAAGTTATCTTAGAAAGTAATCTTTCCAAACAGTCTTCTTTTACCTCGACCTTACTGATCAATCTTAACCCTTTTCAAATTTACAAGGATGATTTCAACATCTATTTTCCATTATTATATCAATCAGGTAAAAACGAAAATAAACAGACTCTTGAATCTTGAACTATGATCTTGAATGTTCTGAATGTTGGAAGGTTAATGTCTCGATAACTCGTAACTTGCCCTGCGGCCTGACAATGTATCTAATATATTATCTTGGTGTACTTGATCAGGATAAGAAATGTACGGCAATGGTTAAGGAGTAGGCTTTTGTACATTATGCTAGCATTTTTTCGAGCATTTTAGTGAGGCAGAAGCATTGAGCATTATTCGAGCATTTTAGTGGCATTTTTCCGGAAAATTTATATTTTTTTCACAGAATATAGAAATAAAAATTATTTTTCAGGAGAAAATGAAGACTAAATTAACCTCTTCACATAAGTAGCACAGAAAGGGGAAAAAGGATTAACAGAACAACAGATCATTTCGAGAATTATCTTCTGGTGCATTAAAATTTTTATATAGGTTGTTGTCAACTTGTTATACTAAGTATACGTTTTTGTTAAGCACTCTGAACTACTATTCTGAAAATTTAAAACCCTAGTATGAGCATTAACTGAGCATTTTAGTGACATTTTTGGG
>JAHPZR010017795.1:20000-49285 GCA_019787425.1 Platygyra sinensis
GCGGTGTGACATGTTTAGTTAACAAATAGAGAAGCCTAAAAGTTTTCTCGAATGCGAAATAAACGGCTTCAAGAAACATCTTCCGGCACTTTTTCCATGCGAACTTTTTAATGTTTGTATTACTAATAAGTAATCATACGGTTTTTTCTCGTTCAATTTGGAATTAATTTGCACTTGTGAGTTTTTCAAAAAGCTGAAATTACACTCACCGAAGTGGCTCTTGCAATTTCAACTTTTTGAAAAACCCACTCGTGCAAATTAATTCCAAATTGAACTCGAAACCGTATGATTACCTATACTAATACACAGCTGAGGCTTCTTTATTTGCTTTATGATATAGAGACAATGGGTTGAAAAGCAATAAAACATGCTTTTTCTATGTGTTATACTCTGATAAAACACAGGTTTTTGACCAATCACAGCACGAGCAGGGTCCTATATATATTACAAATCAATTTATTGCACAGGATGAGAATCATTAGATGAATTATAATCTGGCCCCAGTTGTTCAAAGGCTGGATAACGCTATCCAGTGGATAAGTGTTAACAAAACAAACCACGCTATCTGCTGGATAGTGATTTATCCGGTGGATAGCGTTGTCCAACCTTTGAACAACTGGGCCCTGGAGTCTGAAATTTGATGCACAAAAATACAGGTGTTGCTTTCATCCCAGATATACCCCTAAGTATCACTTTTCAAACCACTGCATATGGGGTTTCCACCAAAAAAACAAGTGTCCTGTTTTTTGTTTTTTTTTTTAATTTGATGAGTGGGAAATGGGAGATGTTAAATCCATGAATAAGGGTTTGTTTTTTTTTAGTCCTGGCATCTCCCTTGCATGTATGTTAATGACCTGATATTCTTCTTTAACAGGAAATGATCAAGGATGAAGTACGCACAACAACATACCGCAATGCAATGTATTACAACAGGCATCTGTTTCGTGACAAAGTTGTCCTTGATGTTGGCTGTGGCACTGGGATTTTGTCCATGTTTGCTGCCAAGGCTGGTGCAAAGCATGTCTATGCTGTGAGTAATTTCTCTCCCTTTGTTAGAATGTTTGATTTCAACTTGAGATCTGTTTAAAGGGGCTCAGTCACATTTGAAAAGCTTAGCAAAGCTTTTCAAATTCGTTGTTTGCAATCCGCGTCAATCTTCTCCATCCTTAACCATCCTTGTTCCTTTATGGTTTATTATCATCTCTTTGATGTTTTTCTATCTTTACAAAGTGTTATTTTTAGGTTTCCTTCAATTTAACGGTTATTTTTTTCCATGTTCAAAATAACTCAAGATGCCATGACTGAGTCCCTTTAAGGATGTTCGCGCGAAATTTTTCTAACATTGATTTTTTTCTGAAAGTTTTATCATTGAAAGATCATGAGTTAGCGATGTCAGAAATGTAAAAAAAATGGGGGGTCACCGACTTCGTTTTGGAAATAACATGCCCGGAAGAACACTTAAATCTGAGTAAATCGTGCTTCGTTAGCGAAGAAGATCAAAGTGGCTGCAAGTCCCAAAATATTGTAATTAGAGCTTTGAAGGGAAAAGTTCTCTGCCAAATATGGTTTGGATGGACCTATTAAGCAAATTTAGTCAACTTGTGAGGTTCCTTAAAGAATAAGTTCGCATTTAGCGACCATGGTTTCACGCGCCTTGCAGCCGCAAGATGGCAGGATTCCATGTCCCATGGGCAGAAATATTCAAATTTTTTAAACTTCCCACATTGATTTTTTTTTCATTTTTGGATAATGTGTAGATAATTGCAAATAAAATCTGTTTCTGAAAAGAAAAGTAGGGGTCACCGGACGTCCAAGATCGTTAAATCCAATCAAAGCTATAGCAATGGCCATCTGCCCTATCATTGTTCATTTTAGTACTTAGCACGCGCGCTCGATGTATGACGTGGCATGGCGTGGCATGTGGATTTGCGTGCGCAGTAAGGATGCGCAGAAACAATTAGCGCGAACGTCCTTAAGGCACAGGGATCTCCAAGTTTGCCAACATGAAGCAGATGGCAAATGCTTCAAAGTAGGAGCTGCAAATTTTGGTGATTTTGCAATACATAAATTGAAACATTTGATGCTTGCCAGCTCTTATGCCTTTGCTATTATTGTTTACGTAGCTGGTACTCATAACCACACATTAGATACTTTATTGTGCAAGCCAGTTTGTTTGGATGATATAGGATGCGTGACAGCCAACTTTCACATACTTCTGTCATCTTCTGTACCATGCCATGAGAAACTGAAATGTCCAGTGTTCTACACTGACTTCTAAGCCCCAATTAGCACTATAGAGTGTGTGCACCTGACGTCATCAAATTCTCAAATCCAAAACTAAAAAGCCACTAAAGGTTTTATCCTCATCAGGCATAAGAGGTACCAAATTTATAGCTGGTTACAACTTTTCAGCTCAGTAGCATCCTTCGTTTGGAAACCAGCGCATTTTGAATTTCGAAGTTATGGCAGTGCTTGACATAACCCTATGATCGCATTTGTCGAAAAATATACACTTATCTCGTGATTTTTAGCCATTTTAGGAGTTTAAGTATCAGGAAAAGTACTTCTGTAAATATTTTTTGGTTTGGTTCAGATAATCAGTCCATTAAATAGCCAAAGTAAGGTCCAGATGTTTACTCTATTTACTGGGCGCCATGTTGGAGGACTAAGGAGGTCCTCCAACATGGCAACTCCATACTAAGCTCTGTAATTTTGTGCGGCACATTTCGACGAATATCTCAACTTTGGGAGAACGCACACACCTTAAACTTGGATAACTGTCTTCTTTATTTGTCGTTTACAATATCTCAATTTTTTTGACTTCATTCAATGCACGGTTTTTGATTTTATTTTTTATTGCGTGACACTGCACACACTCTATAGTACTAAATACATACGACACTTAAATAATCTTATTATTATTATATTATTATTATATGGGGAAAAAAATGTCATATGCATGTATACTTGTTATCTGTTTTTTTTCAGTATGTACGTATATGTATACTGCAGCCTGCACTACAAAATGCCTCCAGTAACTTCATTATTTTGTTCTATAGGTTGATTTCTCCTCTATCATTGATTATTCTAAGCAAATAATCAAGGACAACGATTTTGAAGAAGGTATGGTAAAGGTACCATCTGCATACAAGCCAAGTTACCCATCAGACCCGTGCTTATCTCCCAGTTTTGGTAGCATTACAGGACCAGCAGTTATTGTATTTCTAATGTTTGGCTTCAGAAAATATCCATACCTCCAACACCAAGGAAAATTTCATTTAAGACCCCCCGCCTCCCTAAAATGTCCATTTTCTGAACACAGAAATGACCTCCTCACCCCTCTGGAAATTGCAAGAGTATTATGTACACCCCAATACCCTCTGAAAAAATTCATTTTGGCAAGGTGTGTTAAAGTTGAAGTACACTCCAAACGCTAGGCCATCTGTGTTGTATGTCAATCCTGTTTAATTAACCTCGCTTATAAGGTAACAACTGAAGATATGCACTAAGAGAACATACTGCAAATTTTTAACATGCTTGACAAGTTTAGAGACAATCTCCATTGAAAAATGATAAGCTGCATGCGGATGAAATTGGCACCAATTTTTCAATTCAATTTTCAATTTTTCTTTTAATGTCACAGTTCTTTGGGCATTACTAATAATAACGACTACAATAACAAGACAACAAAAGACAATGTTTGGCGTAATGGGGGAACACCTCTCCACAATCGGCGTGACAGACAACTTAAAACGTGACTAAAAGCCTAAACTTATCTCCCCAGCGCTCGTAAAGACCCGCGCTGGATCGGACAAATTATAGGCCGGTACAAAAGCAAATCAACGCAATCTAAAAGCCTAACTCTCCACGGCACTACGAGCTGAACCTTTGGCCAGCATCGTGCTACATAATGGAACGAGTGTAGGTAGTAAAAACAAGCTCCAGCCTCCTTATCTCCCCAGCACTACGAGCCGACTCCGCCAGCACGTGCTGGATCAGACAAGAATAAAGGCAGATAAAGAGCGTAACATAGCATATAGTATGAAAAAACAAAGCTTGGGGAAGTCCCTGTGCGAGACTTGACCGAAAGCGAATACCAAGAGGTGAACCCAAATTTTATTAAATGCTACAACAACAACCTCCAAAGGGAGGGTAGGGTGGGAATAAAAATGTTTCTAACATTAAGGTACTCCTTACAGTAGCTAAAATAGCGTAGAGAATGACACTTTGGACCATGCCAGGACTTTATACATAGACAGATGTCTACAACTAAACCAATGGCGATTAATGTACCATCAAATACAAGGAGTTTGTTCGATGCTTAGCAAGACATGAATAGAGCTAGTTTAACTTTTAGCCATACAAAACAAGTGATATAAATGTAGCCGCCAGTATTGCAACATGGACACAGAAATGTCATTGTATTTACCAAAGCATGAATATACATTCATGTCTCGAACGCCAGAGTATGTATGGGCATTCATGTCTCGTATGCATTACGCAATGTAAACAAACTAACGTAACAGTAGAACTAAACGCTCAACACGTCACGTTCCATTAACTGCGTTTTACAGTGTTGTTGTAAAACTCTATTTATTTATTTTCACTTTATATTTAAAAAGTACAGTCAGTCTCTGCACCATACTTTTATCGTGAACATGTTGCTTAAACACTTGCAAAGAATGCCCATTTTTACCACAAAGTTATGAAAAAGTTGACAGAAACAACAAGAACAAGACATTCTCATGTTTCTGAATTCATAACGTCATTTCTACCATAAGGAACTAATTTTCATGAAAGAAATTGACTGCCGCTTGACAACTTCGAAGAGCGATTTGATACACATACTGTACTAGGCTAGTCACCAGTGCTTTTTGGTCCATGAGTGGCTTCTTGTAGCCTGGTATCAAGTAATGGAGGCCATGTCCACGAAACATCACATTCTTTATATTTGATAGCATCCAAAGTACTTTTTGAAGAAAAGAACTTTATTCAGATAAAATTTGATTCAGATACAAGTATTAAGGCTACTATATTTCATGCGAAAGATCTACTTAGTGGGTGAAAAAGGATTGTTGAACAACTAGATCGATACTGAAATCTCCATTGAATCAAAAGATATCTGAAAACTGAATTGACTGCAGAACCCCCCTCCCCTCCAGAATTATGTGGAGCTTTGACCTCACCCACCCCTTGAGAATGTTGGAGGGGTATGGCTATTTTCTGGAACCACAAAATCCCCCCTGGATAAACACTTGTCCATCACAGGGTAACCCCTTAGCATTATATTTGCTATTACCCATTTGTACACCTGGACGGAGAGAGGCACTTTAAGAGTAAAGAGTCTTGCCCAAGAACACAACATACATGTAGTGTACCCAGCCAGGGCTTAAACCAGGACTTCTCAATCTGGAGTCTAGGACACACCTAAGACACTATTAACTTTAGTGCGCAATAAATATGTTTTGATTCAGACAGCTATAGTGCTCTTCCAAAAGTGAGATATCTCTTTATTAGACTGCTGAGTTCTAGTTGGTTGCCATGTTTTATCTCCTGGAACTTTAAGCAAGTTGTTAGCTTTTCTACAGTATTACTACAAAAGGTTCTTGAAAGAAGAACTTTATTTTCTGGAACATTTATGTCTCGGCAAAATATACATGCAAGTTGTCTTGTCTCTCTAACAGATTGTGTTCAATGTAGTCTGTGTGCTACACCTGTGTATCACTATGACTTTGTGACACATCTGCCAGCACTGGAGGCTAGCTTCACTCGGCTTCTACTCACTAGATAAATGTACATTGATTTTTTAAAACACTTTTCGATATGATTGTTTTTGTTTTTCTTTTAGTCATCACCCTCATCAAAGGCAAAATTGAAGAAGTTGAGCTTCCAATTGACAAGGTTGACATCATCATCAGTGAATGGATGGGTTATTGCCTTTTATACGAGTCAATGTTGGATACTGTGTTATTTGCCCGCGATAAGTGGCTGGTAAGTAAATGAATGAAGACAGTCTGGAAAATGTTCTTAAATAAGGAATCTTCAAAAGTTTGTGAATTTTGTTTATTAAGTCTGCATTTATTTTCTTATACTGAAGTTTCATTTTGTTATTTTCTTTTAGAAACCTGGTGGCCTGTTGTTTCCAGACAAGGCACAACTGTATCTCTGTGCTATTGAAGACAGGCAGTACAAAGAGGATAAAATTTATTGTAGGTCTCCACTAAAGGCTGGTATTCACTAGTGACGGAGTTGAAGTCCGAGTCAGAGTCATAAGAGTGCTTAAAATCCAGTGAAAATTGAAAATTGGAGTCGTAAGCGGAGTCTTGAGCAGAGTCATAGGCCTGATGGAATTGGAGTCAGAAAAATCAGAATTTTTCCATTTCTTCCGATTCCATTGACGACTTTTTTGGAAGGCACGGTGGCCTCATGGTTAACGCACTCGACTCCAGAGCGAGCGCTCCGGGTTCGAGCCCTGGCCGGGGACATTGTGTTGTGTTTTTGGGCAAGACACTTAACTCTCACGGTGCTACCGGCGAATTTAATGCTGGGGGTAACCCTGTGATGGACTAGCATCCCATCCAGGGGAGAGTAGGAACACTCCTAGTCACTTCATGCTACAGAAACCAGGATAAGCTCCAGCCTGATGGGCCACTTGGCCCGAATGCAGATTTTACCTTTACCTTTTACCATTTACGACTTTATGACATATGATCCTGAGAAAACTAGATTGTTGGAGTCCGAAGCAGAAGCAGAAGAACCAACCAATCACAATTCATAAGCCGATGCTGTTTTCAGCTTCCTACTCTGTCAGTGTGATTTTCACTACATTACGACTCAGACTATGACTCCGTCACTAGTGAAAACTAGCCTTAAATTGAAATGAATAACCAGACACAGACTGAATGAGCAACCCCAGCTAACTGAATGATTGGCTGGTCTTAATAACTGTGTTCCTGTATGGGAGAGTAAGTATCTAATATGTGAAATCGCTTGTTTTCAGGGTGGGACAGAGTTTATGGGTTTGACATGAGCTGTATCAGGAAAGTAGCTCTAACAGAACCTCTTGTGGATGTTGTTGAGGCCAAACAAGTCGTCACTAATTCCTGCTTAGTGAAGGTAAGTTTGATAAAAGTCAAGAAGATCTTTCAGATCTTATAACAGTTGCTGCGCTTTTACAGTGCTTTTACTGAAACCAGGGCCACCCAGACAATGAAAACCAATAAGATGGCAGAACTGAAACAATAGATTCCAACATTTTCAAATCTGGCAAATAAAATATCTGGAACAGAACATTGAAATCTCGACTTGTTCCTTGTGAATGAGTGATGCAACTATATATACTGAAAAAATTTTAAACTAGCAATATATATTATGGTTTTTATTCCATCTGCAGGAAATTGACTTACATACAGTCAAGAAAGAGGATTTGTCCTTCAATGCACCTTTTCAGTTGTACTGTCGGAGGAATGATTACATTCATGCCCTTGTTGCTTTCTTTACTGTGGAGTTCACACATTGTCATAAAAGAACAGGATTCTCTACTGGTAAGTCGCTAACAGCACACTGTGATGTAGTCATCAAAGGACAATTACTAGATATTTGCATGTTTTTTTATAAATGAACTAAAATTAGATTAAAAGCACTCTAGGTTATCACATCCAAACCAATCAGAGTGTGCAGGAAAAAAACTTGCAATTGGCTGAAAGCACAAGAAAAATCTGAAAACCTGTGTTTTACAGCTGACTGGCTGAGCAAACCCATTCCTTTTTATTGTTTAGATTTGTGCAATTTCATTTTTAAACAGTAACTGATCTGACTGTTTTGTCTTTTAGCTCCAGACTGTCATTACACTCACTGGAAGCAAACAGTTTTCTATCTTCAAGACTACTTGACAGTCAAGTATGGGGAAGAGTTAAGTGGAGAATTTGAAATAAAACCAAACCCCAGAAATAATGTAAGTGTAAAAACTTACTCTTTAACCTTTTCAGCTCAAACAGAAATGTAAATCTTGTCATGTTTGTAACTGCAGTTTGTATATATAAAATTTATTAATGTAAGTGTCGTCATCAACTTCTTCTGTAGCTACATATATATGTATGAATGAAAGTTTATGCTGTTTGCCGATTTCAACTGTTCTTTGTTATGTCAATATCTTTACCGATGTGAAGTTTGGATTCAAAACCAAGCCCCCATGAAATACTGGAACCAGTGTTGCAATTACATTTCTAATAGACCTTCATGGAGAAAAAAAGGTTCTTTGACTGGTCTATTTTTGTTTTGAATTTTAATTGTATTTTTATGAACAGTCAATGCGAATTACATGTGATAGCCAAATTCTTTGTTATCTTTGCCTCGTTCCTAAAAATATCTGGAGAAAATTACTTAAGGGCGGTGCCTACAGAATACAAAGGTTTTTCGCCAGAAAAAGCAAACATTTATAAAGATCTTAAAACTGCATGGTAAATGGTACCATAAAAACCATTTCTGGCATGTTTTTATTAACAAAATCATTGCAACTGGGCTTTTGGCGTCTCTGACAGCATTCCTCTGATTTAGCTAAAATACAGTCTAAATGCAGTTTGCTTGCCACCAAAAACAAGTTACTTATTGAATAGGCTTGCTACTTCCATTTCGTAACATAAAATCCAGGTGTAATCAGGTGTTTTTTAGACTTATTTATCGTTTTTCCAAACTTTAACGTTGCCTGTTACATTTTTTCCGGTCATCTCCCCAGTAAGTAAAACTTTTGCATATCTTGCACTTGTTTTGCTTGTTCCTTGCATCATCTGAAGGTACATGTTTACAATTGGATTCCAGCATAATGATCCACAGATAATAGCTACTTTTCAGCTGGAAGCCATTAACAGTTAGTGGTTAGCAAGACACTGCTATTCTGGTATTCCTGGTCTAAGTACAGGCTCATTAAACTTGATTTGGTCACAGTATGAAATTTTGCTTTCATTTTAGATGTGAACTTGGTAGTGTAGTTGATTGCTTCAATGTCTACCTCAGTGTGTGCATTTCGCTCGACCATGTCTTGCGTGATGTAAAGAATGCGTGGAAAAGTAGGCAACATCAGCAGACTTTACTTTTAAAGTGCTAGTCTGCTCGCTCAGTAACATAAACTAATTAAAAATGTTCTTGATCTTTTTTTCAGCGTGATCTGGATTTTAAGATCAAAGTGAATTTTAGTGGGGAACTGTGTAATTATGAAAGTTCTGGCAACTACAGGATGCGATAGTAAGAGATTTGTACAACAACAAGATAGTAATATAAAGGATGTCACAGGTGGGCATGCCAATAACAGGAATAACGTAGGTGGGGTTAAAACAGCTTAGTGATATAAACAGCAGCAGCAGCAGCAGGTGAGAAAGGCAGCTTTCCTCTCTTGATGCAGTGTTCTCCCAGGTTTTTGTTTAAGGCCAGGCTGGTCACCTGGCTTGTTTGCTGAAAGGATAACAAAATAGGATTCAATGATGCTACTACCTAGCTTTAAACCTCTGACACATTCATTTTGTGAGTGATGGACAGTGCTGTCATTACTCAAACGTTTTCCATTAGCTGGAACATCTTGACACTCCAAAATGCTCCAGTCATCATTTGTAAGGGTGCCTAAATTTATGATAAATTCACGAATTACCAGGAGAACAGCTCGTTCGTTTATACTCTTCATAGTATCTCGTTTGTTTCTGTTTCATTTCACACTAATGGAACTTGAGATTGTGTTGCTATGCAAATAGTTAATTTAAGGCAGTTCTGAAAATGTTGCTGCATTTTTGTGCTAAGTGTTCAAAATGTCTCACCCAGTGTGAGTATACCAACGCGTCTTAATGTGTAGTTAGTTTATTTTAGTTTAATTTATCATGGATCGACATTTTAAAAAATATTTGTACCCGTACTTACTACAGGGAAACACTTTAGAAGGTTTTTGGTCAGATTATCTGTGTGGTCTTAATTTTGCCACAAAGCTGTATTTTACTTCGAGAAAAGCAAACGGAGTAGGCATGACTTGAAAACCTGGTCGATTAAAGGTGGCTCAAAATAGTTTCCAAGACTTGAAGTTTTGAAATATTAAGAAAGCTTTGAACCCTGTGTGTCGAACTTTTTTCAAATTGCCGAAAGTTGCCTCTTAATCCAGCTTATGATATCAAAATTTGTAATAAAAGAAAATTCACCAGGCCGTTTTTGAATTTTAAGCATTTCATGCTAAAATAATGAAGAGTGTTTTTAGCGGGCCATACTGTTGCTATGGTAACATGTTGAGCTACGAAAATGACAGAAACGGAAGAAAGTGTTCATCAATGAATGGGCCCTTTTTGATACCATGATTGTAGCATCCACTGATAAAGAAGCTTACAATGACTCATCAAAATGTAAGTCTCAAAATTGCTGGGAACTGCTTTGAGCCACTTTAATACAGAAACTACAACTCAATTGACAGTATGTTAGCCACAAACTAATATAATTTATTGTTTGACTCACAAAACAAGGATATACATAGTCATAATGAAATATTGAAAAATATCAAAAGGGATATCAACGTAGTTTTTACTTTTAAGACCTTCAAGATATTATTGATAAGTGCTGCAAATCCTGTTATCTACCTGTCACACCCTCGCTCGTTTAGTTCGAGCGATTAATTCAAGCATGTCTCTAGAAAACCACCCCAACATCAATGCAGAAGTAACGCAACTTTCTACTTGCCTTAATAGGGAGTTTTTTAGCAATGACGACGGCGACGGCGGGGACGACGTCTTGTAAAAATGACTCGAGATTTTATATTTTACCTTCGAATGTCAGGAATGTCGCAACTCTGCAAATCTGTTCATTGCGCCTGTCGGTCTAAAAACTTGCTCGGGCTAAACATGCACCAACAGCGTTCAATTCGAAAAGAAGATAACAAAAAATTAGCGATTGCGGTTCTTGTTCTCCATAATACATAGAACTTAGTCATTTCACGTTGTTGTTTTGTAGAGGACGGCAAAGAAATGTACAAAGATTCAAAACGAACGTGTATAGCCATTGTTTTGCTCTTGTCTGGTGACGCACTCGTCGCCGTCGCCGTCCCCGTCATGGTTTGCTAAAACTCTCTCATACCAGCCATCACCCGCCCTCAGCCTAATCTCGGGGATAAAGCTGGGGGCGGGAAATGTATCAGAGTAAGATATATGTTCAGTTAACTGCGTGTTGATAATTTTTTAGATTTCACCAGCATTGTTATGTTGTGTTTAAAGTAAGCGGAATTTTTATACTGTTCTCTTGTCCACACTGGAAGGAAATCCTTGCATTAAAAGGGAACTCTTTAGCCACGGGAGCGAAATGAACGTGGCTGCCATGACGTCATAGCAAAATACACCGCTGATATTAAACCGTCAGATAATTGTACCCTCCCCACCCCTCTAAGTGCTCGATACAGAATATTTCGAGCGACAGAGTTTTTTTCCTTTTTTTCTCCTGCCAAGGTCAATCAGATCGTCTGGCAGCGGTTGACATAACTTGCTAAAACGTCACCGAGTCTGGTTAATTTTGCACTTGTGACATGTTATAACAAAAGGGGATTCTCAGCAAATAGGCTAATTGTTGTGTTTCTTGAAAACTCTTCTCTTGTTTAATTACAGTTTATATCTACTTACCGTCCGTTTCTTAGAATAGGTGAAATAAAATAAAAACGAGGAATTGGAGTACGTGTTCATTGGTATTGTGCTCTTTAATGAGGGTTGAACAAAATGAGTTTTGAGAACGAGCAAACTGGATGGAAATTGAAGATTTCCACCATTTATTATCGGTTCAACTGGCGACAAAGGGAGAACCTGGAGCAGTTTTATAGCTCTCTTTAAGATCTTGCGCTCTTAGCACGGTTATTCTAGGACATTCGTATGTACGACCTCTAAAAGTTCCATGTCGTTAGCAACTCGCCTGATTACCACGATATTCTCGGTATTCAATAGAACAAACGTTTCCAATGTTAATCCAAATCTCGTGAGTAGCTCACCTCGTTTACTGGAAGATATTCTTTTGATCCAAATCAGCAGTTCAGTATCTTAAACCCGATAGCAAATCTTGTGACCAACTCGCCTGGCGTTTTAGGGGATTAAAAGGGATGCGTTGTTATGCTAAAAAAGGAAATCTCGTGAATAATCCCTGTCTTTGTGAATGTATTCTTCATAGCTGCACGTAAATCTATCGTAGAGCTGAACTTTTCCGCGGATTTCCGATATTTTCAGTTTACTATTATCTGTTTAATGTGGATGTTAAATCAAAGCAGTAAACTCCTCTCTCTGTAAGGAAAAAAAGGCAATGTTCACCTACCCCCTACCCTTTAAATGTTTTGGTTCGCGGTTAACTTCATGTAGAAGGTTACAGCTTTATGTTATTTTATGTTATATTGTGTTTTTTGGTTTATTTCAATTTAGAAGATCATTTGTGGGTGATGAGTAAAATCACCCTGCAACCGACCCAGCCACGTTTACGCGAAATTCTTCTTTCTGGCCGCTATTGTCCAAGCTGTTTAGAGTCACTTTATACTTTTCCGCTGTTGTACCACATGACAGTATCGAGTAAAACACGCGGATAATCCGTCAATGCAATAGGTCGACATTTACGCAAGGGCCAGTTAGCCCTTGTGAACTTCGAATTTGTGGACCATACCCTTCGCAGGAAGCATTCTCCTTTTTGGGCTTCCACCAAAAAAACTGAGGCGAGAGCAAGCCCCAATTTTTGCGCGATGAAAGTGCTGAAAAACTTTGACATGCAGCCGGAAACACTTGTTTCTTTGCCTTTGGGAGCCGTCATAGCTTGGAAGCAGGCTCTTCGTGTAGCAACTGAAAGAAGGAGAGGAACAGAAGTGGAAGCCTTCCCCTACCGCTTTGAATTCTGAATCGGTGCGTCATATACAATGGCCCGCTTCGAGCCCCTTGTACAAAAATTTCACAATAATTTATTGTTTCGCGCGGTTTCAGCTGAGTTTCATACTCTTTTTTTAGCTTGTCATATAATTGCACTGGGTGATGATTTGCTAAGCGGAATACAACGCAACATGTTGACATTCACATCCAGAAATGAAGATAGTGCGCGAAAGGAGAATTTCTACAGCTCTTCCCCCGCAAATTTGTTTTAATCTATAATATTGGCCGGTCTCAACTTCTTGCAAATTTTCCACGTATTACGGCCGTGGAATAAATTGTACTCTATGTTATGTTAAGAAACACGCAAAAAGAGAACCAAGTCAACACATCAGCCACGCCATTTTGACTTAAAAGATCAGTTTATGCTTTGTTTGACAGGAGCCAACCAATAAGTATTCTGCGCCAAATTTTGCTCCTTTAAAATAGCCATACGGGAGATCATTATATTCGCCTTCCTTAGCCAAAGTTTTGATCTTTTTCAATGTTATTACACCCTGGAGAACTCCCGTCCGGGGGGAATCTCGTGACTTCGTTTATGTAGATTATAAATAGACTGAATCTAAGTTGTATGTTAAACTTGGGTTACCAACCCCGTGATTACAAATTCTGCAAATTGCTGGTTCTTGATGGCGTCCTTGCTGAACAGTTTCACTCGAAAGAAATTTATAGATCCAGGGACATTGACATCAACTCAGCTTAGCCGCTGTCTGTCGATCTTTGACTTAACAACTCTCGGCATTGGTAGTACACTTGGAGCAGGCATCTATGTGTTAGCCGGTGATGTCGCACGAAACGATGCGGGACCAAGCATCGTTATTTCATTTGCGATCGCTGCTGTTGCCTCCGTTCTCTCTGGCTTGTGCTACGGTGAATTCGGGGCTCGGGTCCCTAAAGCTGGTTCAGCCTACGTCTACAGTTATGTAGCGATTGGAGAGCTGTGTGCTTTTGTGATCGGTTGGAACTTAATTTTGGAATATGTCATCGGAACGTCATCAGTCGCCAGAGCGTGGAGCGCGTATTTCGATTCACTTTTTGATGGTCGGATTAAAAACTTCACCATCTCTACTATCGGCGAAGTTCACGTGAAAGGTCTCGCAGAATACTTGGATATATTATCTGTGCTTGTGGTTCTTGGATTGACCGCGGTCCTAGTGGTTGGCATAAAGAAAACTTCCTGGTTCAATACAGTTTTCACTCTGATTAACATGTTTGTCATCGTGTTCATCGTGTGTGTTGGGGTGTACTATGCCGAGCACAAGAACTGGTCGGACTTTGCTCCGTATGGAGTTTCAGGGATTCTCTCTGGAGCAGCAACGTGTTTTTACGCGTTCGTTGGTTTTGACGTGATTGCAACAACCGGGGAAGAAGCTCGAAACCCCAGTAAAGGAATACCCATCTCGATTGTGTTGGCTTTGTGTAAGTAGCAGGGTTTTAGCTTTAAGGTGGCTCAAAAGAGCTTCCAGCACTTTCCAAGACGTAGATTTTGATGGGTCATGGTATCAAAAAAACCGGCCCAATCACTGGTGAACACGTTGGTATTATTTTCGTGACACAATAGGTTACCATAGCAACTCTATGACCTGCTAAAAACACCTTTAATTTTAGCTTTAAGCGCTTATATTTTAAAAACGGCACGGTGAAATTTTTTCTTATTGTAGAATTTTGATAAGCAAGATAAGATGCAACTTTTGGCAAAGTTAAAAAAAAATCTGTACATGGGGTTTAGAGCCACCTTAAATTTTCTAAAACCAGTGATTTGGCAGTTTTTTGATACCATGATTGTAGCATCAATTGATAAAGAGTGATAATTTTGACTCATCAAAATCTAAGAATGTGTGGGAAACTCTTTGAGCAACCTCAAAGGAGCCTGAAATATCAGTTGTCTGGGGCTTATTGATTTAATTGCCCGTTAAGTTGAAGAAGTGTAAAACCTAGTGAATATTTCCCATGTAACTATCAGGATGTTTTAGGATTTAGTAATACCAAGAGCCATACATATGGCTCTTGGTAATACTACTTATTCTATTTAAAATAATCTTACTGATTCAATTCGATTATCGCTCAAGATTTCGGATAGAGTAAGCTGGTTACTCCATGTCTAAGTTGTCTCAATTGTGTCCGGAATTATGTCAAATGCACTAATTCTTGAAATCCTGATCTTTCCTTATATATATACATTCCTTCTTTAAGGCATCAAAAGCTCTTAAACGTTTACGAACCTATGTAACAGGTAGTATAATGGAAAAAAAAGCTTTTTTAAAAGGTGGAAAGTTTGCAGAATTTTATTATATAGACACAAATGTTTTACTGGAAAAACGTAGTCTGCAGAACAGGCGTAATTTTGCGTATTTCAAGCGAAAAGAGGCGAAAGCGAGGCGAGCGCGAAGCGCGAGTCGCGCTCGAAAGGAAGACGGTTCCTCCCCTCGCGCGCAACCTCCCCTGCAACCGACCTAGCCACTTAACGTTTCGCGTAAAGTTTACGCGAAATTCTTCTTTCTGGCTATTGTCCAAACTGTTTAGAGTCTCCTCATACTTTTCTCCTGACGTTCCACATGACAGTATCAAGAAAACACTCGGATAATCCGACCATGCAGTAGCCCTTGTGACCTTCGAATTTGTGGGCCATACCCTTCGCAGCAAGAATTTCCCCTTTTTGGCTTCCACCAAAAAATTGAGGCGAGAGTAAGACGCAATATTTGCGCGGTGAAAGTGCTGCAAACTTTTCAATTCAGCCGGAAACACTTTTTCTTTACCTTGGGGAGCCGTCATTTCTTGGAGGCGGGCTCTTCGCGCGGTAAATGAAAGAAAGAGAGGAATAGAAAAGGAAGAAGAGCCTGCCCGCACCGCTTTAAATTCTGAATCGTCCAATGGCCCACTTGTAGCCGCTTGTACCAATATTTCAGAATAATTTATTGTTTTCTTTCAGTTTCATACTTTCTTTCCTAAGAGCCCGCTCGCAGGGTGCCGTCGCCGCAAAAACATGATGTCAGAATAACCTTTTTAAACCATCGTTTCTTAGCTTGTCATATGATTATGATTGCACTGAGACACTGGATTTGCTTGAGCAGAAAACCTTTTTACTGTTTTAGGTAAGATGGCGTGGCTGACTTATTCAACGTCGGCAATGCGTGGAAAATTTGCAAGAAGTTCGGACCGGCCAATGTTATGAATTGAAATATTGAAATTTGCGGAGGGATAAGCTGTATACATTCTCTTTTCACGCGTTATCTTTATTTTTGGATGTCACTGCCAACATGTTGCGTTGAATGTCACTTGTTTGACATGAGGCACCCAGTAAGTTCTGCGCTAAATTTTGCTCCTTTAAAATAGCTATTCCGCTTAAAATGTTTGCAGGGTAGAATCATTATATTCGCCTTCATTAGCCAAAGTTTTGACCTTTTTCAGTGTTAATACATCCCAGAGAACTCACGTCCGGGGGCATCTCGTGACTTAGTGGGATGCAGGTTATAAATAGACCGAAGCTAACCCTGCCGGGGTTACAAATTCTGCAAATTGCTGGTTCTTGATGCCTTCCTTACTGAACAGTTTCAATCGAAAGAAATTACATTGACATCAACTCAGCTTAGGGACGGACCATTAGAAAAGTGATGGGGGGGGGGGTGGGGAAAAAACCAAAAAAAAATTCATGCAAGGGAAATTGCCAAGAAAAAAAATTCGTGCAAAGAAGAAGGTGCAGAAGGAAGGTCCAGGTCCGGTTGCTATGTCGTGACGTCATTTATCTGTCAGGTTGCTCTCATCGCAAGAATTTTGCGGTTCTATTGTGGTTTGCGATAATTGCTTTCCATAAAAGAAACTGATAAAAACCTGGTAATTTTCAGATATGATCTGGCCGCATAATTTATTTTTTGTAATAAATTTTCACAACGCGGGAACATTTCGCTTACATATAATAGAGACTTCGACTTCGAATGAACCCGTCATCGGTCATTGAAAACGGGCACAAAACGAGATTTGCCTCCCGAATTAGAAGATATGGTGTTTCTCCCGATGCATTCGTACGAAATTGATCCAGTTTTCAGTAGAATTTTCCTCGCGGAGTTAAAGAAGGCGCGCTGGTTTTCTTTTCGCGGGAAGAACAACAAAGAAGCTGCCCCTGGATATACGTTTGGATCTGTTGTTGCTGAAACCATTAAACAGTTGTTGAAAACCAAACAAAACCGACAACCGCGATTGGCTTGTACATGAATTCAATCACTTGAGAACGACAGAGAGAACCAGAAAGTGTCTTCAGCTAGCGCTAGCCGTGACCAACCTCGTAGAGCATCGAATCAAGACAAGAAGACGAAGGTACCAAGTGATATCATTAGATTAATATTTTATTTATATCATAACTTACACGGATTGTCATGATTTTAGATTGTATGGGGACTAGATAGGTACTAAAAATCACTATTTTCATTTGTGAGTTAGACCCTATACTGAGTCCATCGTACACTAGTTTTCTGAAAGACACATATTATAAATACCCTCTGGTTTGCCCACGCAAACGTCCACGTAGTATTTTGACGTTGCCGAGGGTTAGAGGATATTTTCTGGTTCACCCAGGGTTAAGACCATGCAACACAGTTTTAAGATATGTAACAAAATCATCAAAGTTATTTTTCCGACGTGCGTGATGTACATTATAGGAACATGTTACATATCCTTTCAGGTTCACCCAGGCCCACGAGTAATTCGAGATATGTAACAAAATCGTCATAGTGATTTTTCCGTCGTGCGTGACATAATAGGAACATGTTACATATCCTTTCTGGTTCACCCAGGCTGAAGTCCATGCAATGCAGTTGCTGAGTGCTTCAAGATATGTAACAAAATCATCAAAGTTTTTTTTCGTCGTGCGTGGCATTATAGGAACATGCTGTGGTGGGTTCTGGTTCACCCAGTCTGAACTCTGAAGTCCATGCAGCACAGTTGCTGATTACTTCCGGATATGTAACAAACTCGTGATAGTGATTTTTCCGTCGTGTAGTTTCCAGAATCGCTTCGCATTACTTGAAAACAATAAGATTATGAGCTCGTGATTTCTATCACGCATAGTAATGGTGAGCGTAACCTCTTGAGAGGTTTTTTAAAATCTCGTTGCAATAATTATTGAGAATTTCTGACTGATTAACATAAACTGATTTTCAAAGTGTCTGTACACATGACTCGTTTTGTGGAACACAAACGATCACTGTCGGGGATATGATTACACTGGAATGTTACAAGCCACTGGTATCCCCAGGGCTCGAAATAATTTCCGGAGAGTCTCCGGACACGATGACCGGCCAAATTCATTTTAGCTCGGTCACGTACCGTTTCTGGCCGGTCAAATTATATAAAATAACTCAAAACAGGGGCCCATGAACCAAAACTTGCGTTATACATTTCCAAAAAAGTTGCTTAGAGCTTATAGCACTTTAAAGTACTCATTGTCAACAACAAAAGTGAATTACAGCAGCAAAATGAAAATAAACTTATGTGTATTAATAGGTACACTGTCTGTAAGAGTAAAGACTAACCCGCAACACGTTAAATATCGTTATCGTACACATTAAATTTTCTTATTTAGTAAAAGCACAGTAAATGGCCCCATGCCTCCAAATATAATGATTTCTGGTGTACGTATCGCGGTGTGAGATCTTGATCCTAAAACTTTGCCAGTAATCCATGTTACTCCTCATTACAAGAAAAAGAAAGAATTGTATTCATCTAGCAGGCGGTTACTGGGGGGTTTCATTGCGGAAAACCCGTTCCGTTCGCTAATTGGGCACCATTTTGGATTTTTGAGGCGCGCGCTCCCAGGTACGAACGGTCGAGCGCAAAAATCGAGGGAGTGGGGAGGGGAGGGAAGGGAAAAACCTTCGCGCCTCTAGCCCCCCTCCCCCCGCGTCACTTTTTTTGTCATCTACCGTTCGTCCCGCTCCTCCGCGTCGCGTATTATCAAAAATGACGGCCACGAAAAGCGAACAGCGTGTTTTCTCGCCGAAGAAAAACTCCAACGCCTACAGGTAGGCTAGTATTTATCGAGAAAACTTATTAACCTGGCATTTTAACTCTGGTGTGCCGGAGCCGGAAGACACATCAAGTGTTCAAGAAATATGGTAATATGGTATATGCGTGAACCCCCATGTCTGATTGTAAACAACGGTTCTTGTTGCATTTCACCCAAGATTTCAGATTAAAGTTCCGCAAATGACAATACGCAGCGACTTGCTACAACTGAAGCAACTGAAGAGCATGGAAATTTTAATTTAATTTATTTTATTTTTCAAGACTATCAAATGTGACCGGTCAACTTGACCGGTAAGACAAAAGGTTGACCGGTCAACCTCCCAAATCAGTTCGGACATTGTCCGTTGACCGGCCGTTATTTCGAGCCCTGATCCCGTGGAGATGTAGAACTAAAAGTTTTTCATCTCCACGGGATCCAAGGTCTGTTTTTTGGTTGTTAAGAACTTCTGGCTCGTTATGCTACAACATACACTGTATACTGTATTATAATGGAAATAATAAAATAAAATTTGTAATAAATTAATATTAGAATTTGGTATCTTTGTAAATATTATATGCTATAAAATTCGTTATGCTCAGAATACAAATTAGAGGATGAGTCTTATCCCCTTGATCAGGAGCCCGTGCCTTGAATAAGAATTCTATAATACAATAAAAAAGTGCATTCACACGTAGCAGTAGGTGTTAAAACTTTAAAACTGTCAACCACATAAACAGCAATATTAACACTGGCATCGGTACTTGTAACAAAAATTAAGAACCACGAAGTATGGTTTTCATTGGCAGCGAGTCTACCTGCAACATACAGTGAACCCTGTGTATTCCATAAACAGTTTCGATATTTAACTGTTCAACATATAAATTTTATAATAAAAAATATAAATATTAGAATTTGGTATCTTCGTAAATATGCTATAAAATTATTTTTGCCCACAATAAAATTAGAGTATTGGTCTTATCGCCTTGAATAATGATTCTATAATAAAATGAAAAAGTGCATTTACATGTAGTGGTAGCGTTAAAACTTTAACTCTTACCAACATAAACTAGTCAACAATATAAACAGCAACACTGCCACTGGTACTTTTAACATACATTAAGAACCACAAAGTGTGGTTTTCATTGGCAGACAGACTGTCTTCGCTCCAGGACATACTCGTCTGAGCAAAACTGTTAAGGTTTACGTGTCGCTATCGTAAAACCACATAGGAGAGTTTGTGTTGGCCTGTCTATTAACTTTTCAAAAAGGTAAATCGCTCGAAGACAAACTCGCCAGAACAAAACTTTAGAGGCTTACGTGCCACTTATAACCGTAATTAAACCACATAGTGGAGTTTGTGTTGGCCTGTCTATGACGTTTTCAAAAAGCAATGTTTGTCTGAAAAAAAAAAATTCGTGCAGAGGGTTTCACCTGAAAAAAAAATTCCTGCACAAGCCGTGAGCGAAAAAAAAAATTCGTGCAGGCTGAAAATTCCCCTCCCCCCCCCCCCCCCCCCCATCACTTTTCTAATGGTCCGTCCCTTAGCCGCTGCCTGTCGATCTTTGACTTGACAGTTCTCGGCACTCTAGCTCTGCAGGGCCTGTCTCGTCAACCCCGAGACCCTGGGAACGAGGTTGGTATCTCGTACCGGATCGTGACTTCGTTTATGCAGATTATAAATAGACTGAAGCCAAGGGGTTACAAATTCAAATTGCTGGTTGTTGATGGCGTCCTTGCTGAAAAGTTTCACTCGAAAGAAATTTATAGATCCAGGGACATTGACATCAACTCAGCTTAGCCGCTGTCTGTCGATCTTTGACTTAACAACTCTCGGCATTGGTAGTACACTTGGAGCAGGCATCTATGTGTTAGCCGGTGATGTCGCTCGCAACGATGCGGGACCAAGCATCGTTATTTCTTTTGCGATCGCTGCTATTGCCTCCATTCTCTCTGGCTTGTGCTACGGTGAATTCGGGGCTCGGGTCCCTAAAGCTGGTTCAGCCTACGTCTACAGTTATGTAGCGATTGGAGAGCTGTGTGCTTTTGTGATCGGCTGGAACTTAATTTTGGAATATGTCATCGGAACGTCATCAGTCGCCAGAGCGTGGAGCGCGTATTTCGATTCACTTTTTGATGGTCGGATTAAAAACTTCACCATCTCTACTATCGGCGAAGTTCACGTGAAAGGTCTCGCAGACTACTTGGATATATTATCTGTGCTTGTGGTTCTGGGATTGACCGTGGTCCTAGTGGTTGGCATAAAGAAAACTTCCTGGTTCAATACAGTTTTCACTCTGATTAACATGTTTGTCATCGTGTTCATCGTGTGTGTTGGGGTGTACTATGCCGAGCACAAGAACTGGTCGGACTTTGCTCCGTATGGAGTTTCAGGGATTCTCTCTGGAGCAGCAACGTGTTTTTACGCGTTCGTTGGTTTTGACGTGATTGCAACAACCGGGGAAGAAGCTCGAAACCCCAGTAAAGGAATACCCATCTCGATTGTGTTGGCTTTGTGTAAGTGGCAGGGTTTTTAGCTTTTAAACTTAAGGAGCCCGAGATATCAGCTGCCTGGGGTGCGTTGATTTAATTGACCACACAATGTTTCTCAAAGATGTACACGTGGCCTTAACTTTAGTTATATGTGCGTTAAGTTGAAGTAGCATAAAACCTAGTGAATATTTCCCATTTAGAAAACAGTCCTAAGAAAGTACGCGCGCTGATTGGTTGAAAATTGTGTTTGTATAACTCGATGGAGACACAGAACTAGCGCGCGGTTGTTGACGTAGTGATGGCGCGAGCAAAGAGAATTTACATCTTGACAATCAAAGTTTAACAAGTTGTTTTCCTTTTTCTCGTCGTGGTGTTTTCTAAAAGAAATAGAAAACATGTACATCGTGTTTGTATCGAGTTATACAAACACTCGTGAAAGTTTGGGAGAACTCGAAAAAGCTGTGGAAACACTCGCCTGCGGCTCGTGTTCCCACAGCATTTCTCGTTCTCCCAAACTTCCACTCGTGTTTGTATAACTCGATACAAACACGGTACATGTTTTCTATTTCTTAAGTAACTATCAGAATTTTTAGGGATACTACTTACTCTATTTAAAATGATCTTACTGATTCAATTATCGCTCAAGATTTCGGCTTCACCTGCGGTGGATTTCTGTATAGAGTAAGCTGGTTACTCCAATGTTTAAATTGCCTCAAATGTGTCCGGAATTATTTAAAATGCACTAATTCTGGAAATCCTGATCTTTCCTTATGCATTTCAAAAGTTCATAAACGTTGACGAGCCTTTATGACAGGCAGCATAATGGGAAAAGGTGTTTTTAAAAAAGGAAAGTATGTAGAATTTAATTATTGCTTTTTCGAGAAATGAGATCTAGAAAACGCATCCTAATTTCGTTTGCAGCCGCGAGAAATTGGTAGTCACTGGAAGGGATAGATGAGAAGGCCCTTCTTCCTATTGTGACATTTCATGACCTTTTATATAAAGTAACAGTGATTGAGACCACGTAAGCACAGCACACTATATATGGTGAAACAAAACGCTTGCGGTTAGTTCCACTCTTGTTTGTTTGTGGTTAGTTCCATCCTGGTTTGCTTGCAGTTAGCTTTCATTTCGTGGTTTGGGTGACACTGTATTACATAAACTTCAATGGTGTATTTTACAGTAACAGCACAAATTCTCAAGCGCTCATTAACTATTTTTTGGCTATGTTGAATTTATAATTTATTCAATAAGGCAACGAGCAAGAGCGGACAATTTGACAGTTTGTTATCGTAAAAAAACAAATGGAAGGCAGTTTTTCATGTGTCTGTCCTGTTATAGACAATGAATTTTGTTACAACATTGTCAAAGTAGTCTGCGGATCCACTCAGCTATCGCCTCGTGGATCCACAGCTTCTTTGACAATGTTATGACAAAATTCATGATCAAAAAAAGGAGAGACACACATGAAAAACTGATGTCAATTTGTTAAATGGATCTGTGCTTGCTTCCCGAGTCATACTTCTTCTTCTTTCTTAGAATTTAAAAAAAAAACTAAGTACCTTCTTTGTTATTCCTTATTTGAACTTCAAAACAAAAATGTGTTTGGTGCATGGAATGTCACAGAGGGAAGAAAGGCCTTCTCTTCTATCCCTTCAAGTGGCTACCACGAGAAATTGACTTTTTTGTGAAGACTGCAAATTGGCCGCCCCTCTAAGTTTTTTTCAGGGGCTTTGGGCCTCGCGCCTTCTTTCCCACTCGGCCATACCACCTTTGTCTCGCCTTCTTGAGTTCTTCTCTACAAGACCAACACCATACCGCCCTTTGGCGTTCGCGATGATAAAAACGCTTAAAAAAAACCGGTTGCCAGCAGACTAGCTTCTAATTCGTTCTGTTCAACGTTTTGAGGTTTCTTTTGAACTTGTTTTCACTCTGATAGTATTCCACGAAAAATGAGAATGCAGTCCCAATGCAGACTGGACAAAGACTTTTTGACCTCGGCGAAAAAGAACCACATCATCGCAAAGCACGTGTATACGAGACGATTTGCATTTTCGGTCGTTCACGATTGCTCATTTGTAGTAGGTTTGACACTGGACCGTGCGTGGCCTGTTTGGTCAGGATGCGAGATGAAGTGCTTTTGTTGCATAACTGGGACAACAATTATTTACGCTGTTCACGGATACAACTTTGAATCGTCTTGGCATTGAGGTGAATTAGCAGTGGGAACAGCCATATTTTATTGGCTACAATTTCATTACATTTTTTGACTTAAATAGTTCTAGTGGCTTACAGCCTCCAAAGCTAGTGGTCGGAATCTTTGAAGTTTCGTTGTGCTTGCAAAAATTTTGTTGGGTGCAAAACATCGTTCGCACTAGAAATAGAAAGATTTTTCAGTGATTTTTTGACAAATCAAACAAAACTTCGCGTAGTGCGAGCAGGCCCTTAAACTTTAGTTAAATTTGTTGTTGTATTATCGAAACATCTTTGGATCTTCCTGGAAAGTCTTTGGCAATCTTCGGTTATCTTCGGTAATCCGCGGAAATTTTGGGGAAACATTCGTGTGGCCTTCGGACAATTTTTGAAGAATCTTTGCAAATCTTCGGAACGTGGTCGAAAATCTTCAGAAAATCGTCCAAAACTTCGTTATCAGTATGTCTATATAATAAACAGAATAATATATTGTTGCTTGTAGATATAGGACATGTGGAATACCTCTTCTCTTCAGTTTTCAAATATTTTACTCGTCCGCTGCGCTAACTCGTGAGATATCGATTTGAACACTTGGAAGATATTCCCTATCTACGCGCGCCCATGGCCCTTGTATCATCCTCTTTGTATTACGGTTTGGGCTGAGAAGGGTTCAGCAACTTTTGTTCCCGGTCGAAACGTATACAGAATTATTCTCTGCTAACATCAAACGTTTCCTTTTCCACAGCTATCTGTTTTGTGGCATATTTTGGTGTTTCCGCTGTCCTAACTCTTATGTGGCCCTACAAGACACTTCCTGAGGATGGGACATTACCAAACGTGTTTGCCTTGAGAGGGGCTCCCTGGGCCAAATACATCATCGCTGTTGGAGCCCTGTGCGGACTGACGTCATCTGCACTGGGAGCACTGGTACCGCTACCCAGAATGCTGTATTCCATGGCAAGCGACGGTATCATTTTCAAGTAAGAATGCTCACATACTGACATGAAAAACATACTACAACACAAATAGAATTAAAGTAACATGATGGACCCTAAAGAATTTGTCTTGGTTTTTTGAGCTACTTGGCTTGTTCCATGTTCGATTTCTACCGCCTTTTCTGGGACTCTCGCTTGTGTCGGATAATTGGTACTTGCTTTTAGCCGTCATTAGAAATGATGTTGTAGTTTTTACCGAGTCAAAAGTAGGGGCACGGGGGTGGGGGTACTCCCTTATAAGAGCTTAATGGGGACGTGCGGCCAGCCAGGGTATGTTTTTCGGGATTTTTGTCTTAATTTGTCATTTTTTGTCTTAATCAGGGTATTGGTTTATCAAATTTTGTCTTAAATGGGATATCTTTTCTTGGATGATAAACGGCAAATTTTTTACAAGCTGTTGTAAATTATTATTGACTTCCGTTTACTTTGGCATTGATACCAGGAACATTATTAAATTTCCATTGATTACACAACAAGAAAGCCACACAATTTGTAACTGCAACTTTTAATCTGTCTCAAACAGGGTATCAAAAATCGGAATTCTGTCTTAAACAGGGTAGGAAAATCAGTGATATTTGTCTTGAACAGGGTCAGGGTATGAGGGGCCGGGCGGCACCTCCCCACCCAGGAATATATCGAGTACCCCCCCCCCCCCCCCGAGCACAAAACTTTCCTCCAGATTTCTAAATATAGGTTTATCTGAGGGTAGACTGCCCCAGATATTAAAGGTGATGGGAAATACACACTCCTTGTAATGAGCTCCAACAAATCGCGATTAAAACCCGACTTATGGCTAGCCCCGTGTAGTGACCGGCAGGATGAACCGAATCCGCGCTTTGCTTGGCTACCCGAGCGGGCAAGATGGCGCTATCTTGCCCGGCCCTCGGGGTTACCTGCTGTGTCCTCCAAGTTAATATTTTTCTTTTACCGTATAATATATCCTTTATTGACCAAGCCATCTTGAACTCCCGCTCGCTCAATAACTCGACTACATTATTTTCAGGTTCCTTGCAAAGGTCAACCCCAGGACAGAAGTCCCACTGAT
Organism: Platygyra sinensis; assembly: GCA_019787425.1. Lineage (NCBI taxonomy): Eukaryota > Metazoa > Cnidaria > Anthozoa > Scleractinia > Merulinidae > Platygyra > Platygyra sinensis. The sequence goes on from JAHPZR010017795.1 coordinate 45,624, forward strand.
TGCTACGGTTTTATCTGGAGTCATGGCCGCGCTTCTTGCCTTTATTTTTGACCTGCACGCTTTGGTGGAAATGATGTCAATTGGAACGCTTTTGGCTTACACCATTGTTGCTGTGTGTGTATTGATTCTGAGATACCAGCCTGGGACCATTGGCCTTGTCAAACAACCGAAAACTGAGGAAGAAAACCTGGACACTCCCGTAAATGGCGAAAACACGTCTAATGAAGATTCATCATTGTTGTTAGGAGATGGAGTTTTCAGACGCCGTTCTACGCCTTCAGCAAGAACTGCCTTGTTAGCACAGATTGCTACATGTGGGTCTTGTATTTTTTCTGCAGGACTCTGCGCCATAATCATATGGGGCTCGCAAGATATTTTACAAGCAAAGTGGTGGGCCATTATTATAGTGGTTTTATTGGGCTTGAGTCTAACAGCTACCATTATTGTCCTCTTCTGGTTACCCCAGAATAAGACACCCCTGGCGTTCAAGGTCCCGTTTGTGCCAGTACTCCCACTGGTGTCGATGTTCATCAACATATTCCTGATCCTGAAGCTGTCATACCTGACGTGGTTGAGGTTCGCAGTTTGGATGGTGATTGGTGAGTTTACATTCTAGTTTGTACCATGTTCTTGTTCTTGTTCGAGGTTGGTCTTTACCCAGCCCCACCCCCTTAAATTTTACCGCGCGTGTCCCATGCGCCGGGTTAAAATTTCGTTACACTTACGATCTCGACGAACTCAAGACAAAATAGAGGGTCCGTGCACAGACTAAGGTAGCAGGGGAGAACTCTTGTCAGTGACCAAGGTCTTCCTCCACCATACCCGCCAGCAATTAAGGATGAGATCAAATTGGAATTGCCTCTACGCACGGTCTTGGCCCAGTCTCTAGCCGTCGGTCCTCTCCACAGCTGGGCGCACGGGTTTTATTCCGTGTCTCTGACATCATAGCATAAATATTACAGTTTTGTTTAAATTATGCAGGTAAAATTACTTTCGACATAGTTACTACTGTGTGCGAACAGAACGAGGTAACGAATGGCGGAAGCAACGTCCTGTAGAAGTGGTCTTACTTCCATTTATCAGCTAAGCTCAGTCTTTAGGAAATGAAATGCGTTCATAATTAAACACAGATGACTACGAGTAGTCCCTCTTTCGCCTAGTCCGTCGAGCAAGACAGTAAATGAACCACGAGGAAAAAATCCTGGGGGCGAGTTAACGCGGCCATTTGTTTTTCTCGGTTTTCTCGACGGACTAAGTGAAAGAGTGTCTACTCGTAGTCTAGTAGATGGAAAAACGCGTAAAATCTTTCCTTTACACTCCCCTGACGCTCTCCTTGGGTAAAAAAAGAACTCGCGAACGATGTATTGTTGCTTCCTTCATCTCGTATCCCGGGACTGGTTTTTCTATCACATAAGCACAAGACAGTGGCGAATTCCCCAGCAAAAGGCGCTGGTTATCTATATCTTACCGTGTCTGTGTATGTTGCTCATGCTTATACGCAAGTAAAAACAACCTGAATACTTCAGCCTCTAACGGGGAGCGAGGACTGGATACGAAAGTGAGAAGGCTCGCACACTCTTGGACTTTCAAAAGTTTTATATGGCGTTTGTGTTAAGTCAGTTTCATTACTGCTGTTTTTCTAGGCATGTCCATCTATTTGTTTTATGGTTTGCGGCACAGTGTGGAGGGCGAAAGGCAAAGAGGAGCACACACGAATGGCTGGGATGGAAATCGCACTTAACACCGCTTAGCACAGTGGCGAATGCAGACCTTGAGCCAAGCGTTGTGGGGGGGGGGGGGGGGGGAAGAAGCGGGGGAGTGGACTCCGCCACTAGCTTAGCAGAAGAATTTCATAACACTAGAAGAGCGAACTCTACGACTTTACAAGGAAGTGTTAGTAAGGAATTAGACTTATTATACACATTTTTTAATAAATAGTTTGAGGCGAAGCAAACGCCATATTTTCAGACCATGCTAAACACGCATGCCAGGCTTAATAGTTACTGGTGGAAGTTTATTTTGATAACATTTTTAAAATAACAGTACAATGGGTCTACACAGAGGGATAAATGACCATGAACACAGATAAGCTTGTCTTATTGCACGGTTCATTAAAAAACATCTGCGGTTGTATGATTGTCGTTTTTAGATTGGGACTATTAAAAACAAATCTATTTAGAATAAAAGAGGTAAAAAAGGAATTAAAAGCGGCCAGTCTCGGTCTGAAAAATGGGGGTTTTTGCAAAAGAAAAAAAAAATATATATATATATATATATATTTATACGTAAGAGTTTAACTTGATTGGTTATTATTATTACAGGACTAAATTGTGGGTAAAGCCTGCAAGCAAGAGACGGTAATGATTTCGCGTAATGGCACCCGTGAAACAAGGATAAGAACGCCTTTCTAAGAAAGCGTTTTTCTTCTGCGATTCTAAGGACGACATTACCTGTTTTAGATGTAATCGATTAGAGTTAAAATAAAACAAAAGCTTGCTGTTAGATTCTTTGAAAGTAATAGTCACTATAACCTGAATAACTAATATATATACAAAAAATAAAATGTGTTTTTATTCATAATAAGTGTCCTCGCGATCAATCCAGGGTAATTTTGCATAATGCATTTTGTGGTATTGCTTTGGTGTCATCGAATTCAGGTTTCCGAAGCGTATCTGGGAGGTGGTGGGTGGGTGTTCGATCGAAACCACTAAATCCTCTTAATTAAAAAACTGAGACACGTCGCCTCAGAATGCCGAAAATCCCATTTGCGCGGACCCTCAATCTTAAAAATTTTCCGGAGAGGGGTATCTCGAAGCCCCTTTTCTAAAATCCTGTATCCGCCCCCAGGGTTTCTCTCGGAGATCTTCGGGGCGTTGTTCCAATTCAACTGTACTTCATCACAGTACTACTACAACCGTGCTTAGCATTCACCTTCTGGACTTCTTTTTCTTTTTCACTCGTTTTTGGTCTGAGTCACTTTCAGAAGAAGCATGTTTGTCCTGAAATTTCTGTTCGCTGTCTATTTGCACATCTTTGTATTTTCTCTTTCTTTTTTTCTTGCCTTTATTTTTTTTGCTCGACTTTGCTTTCTTGTTGTTTTCCTTTTCTGTCAATTCCTGTTCTTCTTTGACCACAAGAGTTTTAACGTCCACATTTGGACCAGGTTGTGTTGTATTACTTGTACGCCTGAAAGATACCGTGACAAAAATGAAGAAAGTTACCGGGCAATGACAAATAAAACGGCTCAGGATTATTTCGTTGTAAGGATTAAAACAAGCGCAGATGGACAATAACGAAGCGCGCGAAGTATAAAAAGAGGATGCAAATTATTGGCAAACTGCGAGAGTCAGACAACATGTGCGTGTTCTGAGAGAAATAGGAGGAAAATGAACGCCAAATTTTCGTTTAAAAAATTGTTTAGAAACACTTGCTTACGCGCTTGAAAAAGCGTCAAATCTGAGTTTGTCTGAGTTATGACGTCACACGCGCGCTTCGCTATTACGTCCCATTACAAAAAAGCCATGAAACATTTATATCGGTGAACGTTGAGGTTTTCAATTAAGTGATTTGTAAAGTAAAAGATAACTTTTCTTATCTTTAATACCTGTCAACTGTCACTGCTTGTTTTTCCTGCTCCTCGACTCGCTGAAGTTTGCCATTCA
>JAHPZR010017796.1:0-42500 GCA_019787425.1 Platygyra sinensis
TAGGTTCTAGTTGGGAAGCTGATCCACTGTTGATTCCTTCAAACCTCATCCCCGATACCGAAGAAAACATAGCAGAAATCTATAGGCAACATTGGCCACAAATTCAAACCAGATTTAGCTGCCAAAACCGACTAAAAGATTGGTACAATTTCCGCCTGTCCACGATCAGTGCCACTGCTCTCCGTGAACAACTGAACCGTACCTTTTCTGATCAGCCTACCGTGTTTAAAGTCAACTTCGCCTTTGACGGGCCAAACAAAAGCAAGCAACAGAGCAGCATGATTCTTCATTGGCTGGGCTTTCAGTACAGTGATGAAATGGAGATAATTGTGAACAAGTTGATGGCAAACATGGACCATCATTAGCCTTTAAAGGTCATAAACTTTGACCGCAATAAGGCAATTGGCTCTGAGCAGCAACAGCAAGATGTAATAGCTGAATTTGATTTGTCTCTACTCTATGTGGAAAGGCATTGAAAACAAAAACTACTCTTTTAAACCAGCAATGATCAACCGTATTATAAGGCTATAACAAATCTGGCTTGTGGTCGGTGGTTTCTTTTCCGACTTGTTAAAATCTCTCGCTATTGGCAGTCACATTGATTCTCAAGAAGGCAAGACACATGACAATTCAAGTTGAAGATGGACAAAGAACTCGATGCTTCAATATCTCAAGCATTAAGGGAGGTTGAGAGAGATCTTTCTCTTCCCAACAACTTGTTAGTTGATAAAACGCTGTTAACGAAGATGAGAGAGTGTGAGACAAAACACAATGGAGGTCCAATTAGTCCAAAACTTCATGGCGAGAGTGCCCCATAACCTCATCAAACATACCAGGGAGCTAAAACTCCACAAAAGAGTCGCTGAGCAAGAAGAAACCATCTCACTCCTCATGAATGGGATGGACTTACTTCTGGAGCAGTAAGTGAATGTCAAATCAAAAACGGCTCCTTTCGGAGCCACCGAATATCATGAAAGCAATGATCAATGATGACATTATTTTATACTGAGAAGACATATTAAGCATTCTTTTGACCTATATTGTAATCAAAGGGCATAAAAATCGTTGCCAAATAAAGACATTCAAATCATCCTTTGACAAGCTTAGTTATGCCTTCCACTGCTGAGAAATCCAGGGAGCAAGTATTGAGGTAGAAAAAAGAAAATTCAGAAAAGTATAAAGAACAGAGGAAACAACATAGAAAAACTAACGCAAACGTCGACTATGAGCAAGTAAAACTCTGGCAACGGGAAAATCCAAATCTTTACAAGGCTCAGAAACAGCGGGAAAAACTTGTCCAAAGGAAGAAACCAGCAGCATGATTCGTCATTGGATGGCTTTCAGTGCACAGATGAAATGAAGTCGATTGTAAACAACTTGATGACAAACGTGGACCATGAACAACCTTTAAAGGTTCTAAACTTTGACTGATATGAGGCATTAGCCTCAGAGCAGCAACAACAACATCTAGCAAACATGTTTGCAGTAATTGAAGCAGAGCAGCAGGAGGACGAGTTTGTTGCTAATTTTGACCTGTCTTTACTTGATGTGTAAAGGCAATGAAAACAAAAAAAATGACTCTTTTAAGAGCCACCACATGTCATAAAAGCAATGATCAATGGTACTCTTAGCCCTAAACAAGCCTGGCTTGTGGTCTGTGTTTTTTTTTCCCGACTCTTTAAGACCCCTCGCTATTGGCAGTCACATTGATTCTCAGTAAAGACCAGACGCATGTCTCCGTGAACTCGGGCTCTTTTAGAACAACAAGACACTTTCATGTTGTTATTACCTCATTCCTTGTGAACTAGCAAAGTTGTGACCTGAAGGCGCGAGTTGACTGTAAACATTTTGGAATCCCAGAGTTTTATTTTGTTTTGTTTTGTTTTGTTTTTTCAAACCATTGATGCCTGCCAAAAATTGCTACCGGTCCACCACTTTAACTCTTCAAATATTTCAGAGCAAGCTTAAGCATGAAAATAAACCATACACAAAGTATTCAAGACACTGCTTATTTAAAGTTGAATAAATGAAGGGAAAGAACTCAACTTTATGTGTAAAACTGATAAGAAAATCAAATATAAACTAATTTTTCTCTGCTGCGCAACAAAAACGACTATTGAATACTCAAAATTAGTTAATTATTGACTACGGAGGACAAAATGAAAACGAATACAACAGAATTTCAATTCTTTACGATAACGGATAACAAATGAGAAAACACCAGAAAACAAAAGCGAAAAATACCAATTTAAATACATGATTTCAGATTTTTTCTTCCTCGCGTGACGAAATAATACAGTGCAGCGAAAGAAAGATGCAAGTTGTAAGTTAACAAACCAATTATTGTGAGATAAATCGTATGTCAACACAGGCGCACAATAAATACGCGACACTCTACCGTTGGTGATTCCGTTACAAATTATTTAAACGGTTTATTAGACAGTGCATAAGAATGCTTTGAAAATTGTTCTAACTGATACGTGTAGAAAGAGCCGCCTGTGACAAACAAACTGCGGAGACCATCGTAAATTAAACATAAAGAAATCAAGTTAAAATACTGTTGTCTGTTTTCGTTGTGTTTTCGCAGTAGTTATAGGAAAGAAAACTCTTCACCAGAAAGATTTGAGCATTTTCTACACCTTGGTCTTCTATTCTTGGGTCACCTAAGCATTTATTTGTGTTTACTTTCCATTTTGAAGTCCTAAAGAAGTATCATTCTCATTCCCAGAGCAGTAAGGAAATCTTGTCAATGAATTACATTGTCAGAAATTCGGGACATTTTTACCCCCAGATTTAGCAGCGGCAATTTGCCCAAAAAATAATAAACGAAAAAAAAATAAACAAAATTGCAGTCACGAAAAAGAAAGCATTCGCCAATCGAAAATAAATTTTATGCAGTCACTTGTAAGAGATCCGGGTAAGAGATATTATCTATTACTTGCTTTAGTTCTCTACATTTCAACAATGCGTTGTGCAGTATTTTTAAACCTAGATACGTTCGACTATCTGTTTAAAAGTACAGTGCAAGGACGAAAAATGTTTAGTTGAAATTTCGTTTTTAACTCTTCTTGCCACGTATGTAAGTTTAAGACATGGCAATACATAATTATAAAGTGAAGGAGTAGATTTTTCTCGAAAATGGTAATAGCCACTGGGAAAAAACAATGACTTTGGGCTCATACATGGCAAATGGGAAGCATACACAAGGTAATTTGTGTTTAGTGGTGAAACAACTGATCTATTTTTTAAAATAAAATTGTTGTGATAACGACTAATTTTACACAGGTACAAGTTTGGTTCAGAGAATTAACGCGAAAATGAACACCAAGGAATCTAAGAAGAGATGGCGTCAGGCCAATGCGGAAAGACTCTGTATCTATCAGCGAAACTATTGTGTAATGCATAAAGAAGAAGGAAGGAAGTATATGCAAAAGTGCAGGGCACGAAAGAAAGAAATGATGGTCAGTGAAAGAGGAATTATTCAACAAGCCATGGAGGCGTCTCAGACTTTTAACCCGATAGACCACTTTGTCTTTCATCACAGCAAGTCGCCATCTAACCAATCATTCCCATAGATGACATCAATTTTGGTTTTAGCCAGGGAATGTCTGTTTCGTCAACGGATCCAACTCTATCTTTAGTATAGGAGCTTGAGTCAAACTGAAGCGGATTATTGCCTGTCTCATCAACGGGTCCGATACATGAAACATTGGACTCGTTTGAGGACATAATTCACAATTCTTCTAATAGCAGTGTACTGATATAAGAGACAAAAAGTTGTTCAGGTGTGGAAAGCAACATCACTCACATGATAGCAGAAGACAATAATTTCTCTTTAGACTGACTTAGTTTTTGCAACCATTAGTGTGTGTTTTGTAAACCTTGGTTTTGACAAAATGCTTGTGACAGACGTTTTTGAAAAGTAAACAGAGATGCTCGTTTCTTACACGTTTGACTAAATGTACAATAAACAACAATTCACCATTCAAACCTCGTCTTTGCTTTAAGCTTTTTTGCTTTTATTTTAACCCAATAATGTTAAACGTTGAATGCTAAATGTTTAATATGTCTTGTACATAAATCATTACTGTACTTATGTGATGTTTTGGGCATTTTTTCTAAATGTAGTCTTTTTCTCCAATCTTAGCTTCTAATTGTTTATTTTTATGCAAAACGATTTGGTTTTGACAATTTACTTGACAAAAGTGGTCATGTGATTGACCACGCCCTAAATTAGGTGAAATATGATCATTTATTTAAGCGTACTAGAAAACGCTCGTGTTTTCGTTCAAAACCTTACTTTTACCTGGTTATATGTCGTTCTAAATGCGGATTCTGAAAATGTTTTATTCTATTGTCATTATTTCCAATTTTTGCCTACTCCCAGTCCCTCTCCAATGGATATACCTTGTAACTGAAACAAAAGAAATAAATCCTTCAAGTCCTGTTTAATTCTCTAAAATTGGCGGTTATAGCTATTGGCATAAAACAAAAATTAGTCAAGGATTACAACTGCAAACCATTGTAAATTTGGTTTCAAATTTATATGAAAAATTGGGCATGGCAGGTCACATAACCAAGGAGCAAAGTTTTTTGAAACCAAAAATAGTAGTATACCTGGCTCCTTTGCTCCGTAACTAATCAGATTGCAGTACATATTATAAGCATCTCATTAAAATGCCTCTCGACCAATCAGAGAGCGAGATCTTATCTACTGTGACGTAGTTGATTTTGAGGACCGAAGAGCCAATCGGGAAATGAATTAAGAATTCAAAATGGATACCCGCAGTGAAACCTGGAAACTAGGCTCCAGATTCCACTGCAACACACACTTAAAAACCCGTGTAACATTCACTAATAAAACTCCGAAAATAACAAACAGTCATTATATAATTACCATTATTCTCCCTCTTAATTTCCCTCACATTGGTAAAAAGAAAAAAAACCACGATTCGTTTGATTTATGAATAAAGCAACGTTCAACTCACTCGCGCATCACTTTAAGATTGTACAAGTCTTATCAAGTTGTCTAACGCAAGTCGGCTCCAAAGTATCAAGTAAGATTGTTTTTTTACGATTTATTTTTCTTTCATCTTAATATTTTATAATTTCTAATCCAACATCTTGTTTTTAGAATTTCATAATTTCAGTTCAACGTCTTGTTTTCCAGTTTACTAAATGTAATTGCATGCAATCTGCCACAAAAACAAGATCCAAATGACGATCCGCTGATGATGTTTATTGCTCAAAATATGCCTGATGCAAAGATCCATGAGGACCTTACAGAATTGTGGTACTTTGGCTATGTAATTTTATCTTCGTCCGGATATCATGCCGAGTTCAGTTCCAATGAACTATCTATCCAACTGGAAAGTTAAAGTTTACTTTATTTAAGTGTGACCCAAGAAGAAGCCACAGGAATGATCATAAGGCTGATGAGACAGCGATTATATGTTCCATAGTTCAAAGTACTTTGATTTTTTGAATTAATCATGCTTTTTCTTTTCGTTCTACGGTTAACAATAACATCACGCACTATTGTTTGATTAGAACCTTCAGTAGACGTTTTTCTGTGATTGTCTGCATGCGTTTAAAAGGCAAGATCTGCTGGAATAACAAGAATCGCATTGCCAAAAACACAGACTGCAGAAAATTAGAATGCCCAGTGACGATAATGACATGTTTTATTTTAAGGATGTACACAAACAATATAAAGTTCCCTTTGTGGTTTATGCAGATTTCAAATGGATTTTAATACCTTGTACCTTAGTGACAATGCTTTGTATACACAAAAAACACACGAACATCAAGCAAGTGGTTTTTGCTATATCATAGTGTCAGATGTGGAGGATTTTAACACTCCACCAGTTGTCTATAGAGGAGAAAACACAGTAGAAAAATCTTTTATAATGTTTGTTGTTGGAAGAAAAACGTATTAGTGATTATTCGAAATGGAAAGTCGACGCTTTAGTAGACGTTTACGTGGGTTAGTCCTGGAAGAAAAAGAATTTGAAGTATGATGCTTCTTCTGTTTGTTAATTCTTAAAATTAACTCACTGGCAAGCAGCCTTACAAGATATTTAGCCTGCTGCAGAAAATACTTGCACAACTGTTGCCAGAAGCAATGGGAAGCAATAAGCAATAAGCAACACGTGTGCCCACTGCAAACAGCTGCAGACTGTGCAAGAACTCCAGGAAGAGCCTGTCGTAGTATTCGAAGACGCGGTTCATGAAGAGCGACAATGCCTGGCTGCCTGAGAAGCATTAAGACTATATGGAGCCAACAATGATGAAATTTGATCCATCATGAATGTAAGTAGTATGGCATGGATGACTAGACCAATTTATTCATGAATTCAGCAGCCTAGAATTAATGAGTAACGAATCGAGAACCGGTTTAATGAGATACAGGCAGTGTAGGTACATGGGAGGTTTGCTGTGGTGTAATGAGATACAGGTTTAATGAGATACAGACCGTGTAGGTAGATGTGAGGGAAATTGAAAGGGAGAATAATATTATACACGTATTGTTTTATTGTTTTAAGAGTTTTATTGTTGAATATTACATGAGTTTTTAAGAGAGATGTGTGTGTGTGTTGTAGTGGAGTGAACGTACCGCCCAACCATCCGGGTGATATCGCGCTTATATAGAGAAAGAACAAAGACTTGTCTGAGAACCAATGAGGGAGCACTGTCAAACCGGTCAGATGGGGTTTGAGACCGGTTGGATTTGTTGATTCAAAATGGCGTACATAGCTTGTAGGGATCTGGTCAAACTGGTTTTAAGGAGATAATTTAAACGTAACGGAAAGTTTATTATCAAGTGAACAAATTACAAAATTTATTACGTATAGGCAAAGTTTACAAACAAAAGCAATCATCATTATAATATTATAAATGAGCATAAATGTTCAAAGATGTCCGTTTTCTAAAACGGCAAATTGTCTTTGTAGCTTGGGTCTTGGAATGTAATTGTTGAGCATGTCCCCTTGTGGTGGAGATGATCCTTCAGAAACATCCACAGGTAGCTGGTCAGCCCATTGGAAGAATCTACACATTTCTTTTCTTCTGCAGGTAAAGTAGGGCCGGAATGGATTCTTCTGAGATCTTGAGACTTAATGTCGCAACGTCCATATGTCTGCAATAAGGCAACTGTCCACCTTCATGTACTTTGTATTCAGGTATAACACGATTGAAAAGCACTCTTGATAAGAATGTATACTATCTTCGCGGCAGAAGAAGGGACATAACTTCCAGTCCACACATCGAATGTAAGGTATACCTGAAGCGGGTCTGATGACTTCAAGGTCTTTCAGGCAAAGTCCACACTTTGAGTAACTCATCTTGAAACTAACTTGAGACTGCAATCGCAGCACCTTTATACAGTTTTTACTTGTCAATCTTGTTAATGATCCTGTCAAACCGGAACTTTACCGGTCAACTTCGACTCCGTTAACGATCAAATCTAACCAGTACCAACAGGTTTGACAGAACTGGTTAGGTTGCATAAGGATTTCGAGAATTTTTTCTTTCTCATCTTCGAGAGTAATTTCATCGATCCAGTCTTGATCCTCAGGGGCCATGAAATCCAAGATATCTAACAGATCGTGCCAGAGCCAGTACGCGATTGGTCGATATTCATTCTGAGTAACCAGCAAATCATTTAAGCATGTTGTCAACTTTTGGTTGTCTTGGAGGGCAGTAGGTTCTTTTCTTTGAATTTCATTATACAACAAGAAGGCCAGACAACTCCAGTAGGCCCACTTTACCGTGTCATCACAGTTGTTGCAATGGTCGTCCAGCATGTTTAAAATCATCATGTAGAGTATATGATGATAATGATGAAAGAATACACACTCGGGGTTTCCTTGTTGTATATATTCCTTGAAGTAAAAACCGGTTTTTCTAGTTTAGTAAGGTTCCCTTTGTTTATTGCTTCTTAGTCTTGTCACCAAAGGTGTTCTTGGCTTGTAACGACGTTTTCCAGTTTTACGCTTGGAATCTGGGGGCGTTTCCATCATTATTGCATGCGCTGAGTCCTCAGGCAAAACGGGAGAAGGTGTTTCACTTCTAACGAGAATTTTTGACTGTTTAGTCGTTACAGGTGTCGTAGGTAATTTTCTCGGTGTACCTCTTTTGTAGACTTAAAGTCAGATGTCGAGGAAAGATTATTAGGGTCGGGAGTTCTCTCTGTGGGAGGCGCTGGCTCTGACTTGGGTAATACCACTGCTGATCTTACGGTTACTTCACTTTTCATTTGTTTTGTTAACCCTTGGTACCTTTGCAACAGATGATCCAGCAATAAGACTTTTCGATCTTCTGGGAAGGAGGAGTCCATGATTTGCTTCATGTCTTGATCTAAACGTGTCAAAGTCGTGAGTTGAGCGGGAGCCGTTAAGCGATGTTCTGTTTCGATGCTTTGCATTAAATGTTCAGGTATCATCACCATCTTTTGTGCGTGCTTCATTTGAAAACCTTTCCTAATAAATCGATGGCAAGGGGAGCGATTAAAGAAGCGAGAGCCGGTAAAAATCCTCCCGTTTGATTGAGCACTTGCTTTTTCTTCTCAAGACTTGGTTTTATGCGTGTTAGATAGAGGAGCTTTGACTTGTGTGGCTTCAACCGTTTAAATGATGGAGTAGGTATCAGAATGTTCCTTTAAGAAGATTTAGAGCGGTCTCGCTGATGGCTTCTATTTGTCCCTTGTTAGCATGCGCTATCATCGAATTGCTCAAATACTGCTCGCTAAAATACTGAGTAATTTAAATCGCTCTGAGTATTAAACAAAATACTACGACGAAATACTCTTATACTGTTCTCTATATAATACTCCGAGTAATTGAGAGCTACTCTGATTTGAAATCGTACCGAGTAATTAAACGCTACTCCGACGATATACTCGAATACTGCTTGTGAGAAAACTCTGAGTAATTGAGAGCCACTCTGATTTGAAATGACTCCGAGCAATTAAAGTTACTCCGGCGATATACTCAACTACTGCTCGTGAGAAACTCTGAGTAATTGAGAGGGATACTCTGATTTGAAATCGTACTGCGTAATTAAAAGTTACTCCTGCGATATACTCGAATGCTGCTCGTGAGAATACTCTGAGGAATTGAGAGCTACTCAATTTGTGGTCATCAGTTTGGCTTGGAATTATTAAAAGCTACTCCGGCGATATATATATACTCGAATGCTACTCGTGAGTATACTCTGAGTTACTGAGAATTACTCTGATTTGAAATCACTCCGAGTAATTAAGAGCTACTCCCGCGATATACTCCAATGCTGCGCGTGAGAACACTCTGAGTAATTGAGAATTACTCAATTTGTGGTCATCAGTTTGGATCACCGATTAAGCAATTAAGAATTACTTATTGTAAGAACTCGACAAATAATGTCTCAGTAACCAAACGCTAGTCACTTTCAATAAACTGCTTAATCGGATCTCATGGAAGTCCACATGCAAATCTATTTCATTTCAATCATTTTATTTCTGTTACTGTTCCTTTCTGACCTGAGCTATACATAGATCCAAAGGGAAAGTTTCGTACGCAATCTTCCTCAACAGTACTATTACAGAACATGATGTCAGCCGTAACATTTTGTAATCAAAGAAGGAAATTGCGTTTTGTACCTGGCTCCTGTTGGACTAGTTTAGAATCGGATTTGCCGTGTTGTATCCACGGGGTAGGTAAGAACCGGATTACCTTGACCCTAAAATTGGCTAAGCCCAGTAAACCTCCAAAACCTAATCAACTCTGAGTGACTCAGTTGTTATAATGAGGAAGACGCCATTGCTTTACTCATTTGAAGACAGGCAATCGACGAGTAAACACTGGCGAATGTATGGGGCATCTTTGTCGGTTCTGCGAAAGATCATTTAGCCGAAGATACAACAGAGACCGACACGAGAAACAAGGTTGTCATAAACGTTTAGAAGAAGAGGTGATCGAAAGCAATCCAACTTCGTTTGGCCAAGGGAAACCAAACAATATACATGAAGACAGTCTTAGTCAAGATGAATATGATGACAATGTTTATGACGATGTTGATAAAGATGAAACAGAAGTTGAAGAGGAAGATTTTAGTGATAAAGATGACCAAAGCATGACCAGTACCGCTATAGATGAAACAGAGGCTGAAGAGGAAGATTTTAGTGACGAAGACGACAAAAGCACGACTAGTACCATTGAAGATAATGATACTGATCCCTGGGATAAATTGCGTGAGGAATCTATGAATGATCTGAACACGGCCTGGGAGGAGCAGGTCGAGCAATACACAACGCAGGGTTTACTCAAGAATGATGCTGAACATCGAGCGTCTAGTCTTCTACTTCCTGCTTACAGAAAGAGGCTACGAGTCTTGTACCTGGACTATCTAAAGTGGTATCAGGTCCTTAAAACTGATCCAGTACACAAACAGGTCATGAAAACACTACCTAGGTTTATGGATGATGAAGAAATGGATTACGCAGAAGCCGCAGAAGCAGCAATCAATAAACGCAATACTTATTAAACAGAGTGATTAAATACGAGGACATATCTGAAGAAACTTCGAGTGACAATGAAAATGAAGAATTGAGTCACACAACTGCAAGAAAAAGAAAATACCACGAAATCTAATGGTATGGCCGTGGTTATTTCCCTACCAATGACGTAATCCTTACACATTCGGACGCGTTCTTTGCTCCGAATCCGACGCTCTAATAAAGCCAAAAGAGCGTATATTTTCCAATCGAATGACACAATTTTTAACAACATTTTCATCGGGTTAAGGCAAGACGTCGTCAAACCGGTCAGATTTTAAGTGCATCAATCTTACGACGAAAACTGTTTGAATATACCGGAGTAAGCGTTCATGTCTTTTAACCAACGGCTATTGAGTCCGTAATGTTAACTTATGCTAATAAACCAACATTATGCTAACTCACAAAACCAATGTACAATTTTTTGTTTGCATTCAACCTTGAATAAAGATAAACCGATTTGAAGTCGGGAAAAAATAAATAACATAGTGTTCTCAAGTAGTTTCTCAACCAGCATCATTGAAACCAATTCCAAATTAATTTGTGCTGTTCTTGACTACAGTTTACACTTACAAATGGAAAAAAAATGTTTACAAATCTTGGAGTTACTTCTTAGCGCAAAAAGATTTAAAAATGCACACCAAACTCTTGCACTTATTTGAAGTCAAGAAATATGATTGCTCTCTCAAATGTAATTTGTGTTTATGGACTGAAGCAGCTCCAAAATCTGAAAAAATCTGAAAGTTTCTTTCTCGACCCTCGAGTGAAAATTGTTTGTTCCTCTTCTAACAGAATCATGGTTATGATCTTTTGTTGTAATAATTAATTAAAAAAGGTGATCTTTGGCTAAAAATGTCTTGTTTGGAAGCTAACTACTTCGTTCAAAATTATCTGCAAGAAAAATGTTGACTATGTTTTTAATTCCTTGCCAACATGATTACAACTCTAAGAAAACGACGCTCTTAAAATGGTAATTAGCTATTGATATAATTGAAAAGCCATTTTCGACAACCGCTTTGCAAAGAAACGACACCTCGGTCTTTTGTAGTGTGGTTCCTATTTTCAATTGATGTAGGTAATAATTAATTTTAAAAAAATAATCTTTGGCTAAATAACATTGTCTTGTCTGGAAGCTTACTGCTTCGTTCAAAAATGATCTACAAGTGAAATGTTGACTATCCTTTGTTTCCTTGTCCACGTTCCTAAATTTCATTCGTTCCACATTTTTTTGGGTATTAAAACAACGACGCTTTTAAAACGGTTATTACCTATTGATACTGGCAACCGCTTTGTAAAGAAACGACACCGCAGTCTTTTGTAGTGTGGTTTCCATTTTCAAATGATGTAGCTTGTGTGTTTTATTTCGCGTTTTGTAAGTTTTATCCACTTGTGCTATCAGTTTAGAGGAAGATTTTAAGCTAACGGAACTTCCCTGCTGTGGACAAATGTACCACAGAAAGTGTTTGGACAGATGAGAATAATTGCAAATTTAATTTCAGATGAATTCGATTAGACCGGTGTAACAATAGAGAATTGTTCTAACTTATGTTCTTGTGAAGTAATTCGTAAAAGGTTGCTTTATTTTAATTTATTGATGACTGAGAGCTTTAATTCGTTCAAGTCGCTCTTGTCCCCTCTGCAAACGAAATTGTGATACGTGTAAAATCTCAAATAAAGCATCAATTTAATGTCTGTTATTTTCTCTCCCTCGCAGAGTTAAGCAGAGAGGCACCCACAGCTAGAAAGAGATCCTTGTTGCATTGCCTGTATCTCTAAACATAAAGGGTTAAATCGCTTACAAAAATTTGATTTGACCGATTTAGTTAGACGAATGCTAGCATGTTTCGGTAGCACATGCCATGGAGATGAAGCCTGTGTTCATTGTCGGAAATTGACCAAAGTGATTTGGAAATATCACATCAACGAAGATCCATTAGTTGATTAACACTTTTCCCGGCAAGTTTTCAACATTGTACATAGGTTTCGTCTTCATTTTGGTTTCGTCTAATTAGTCCAATTAAAAAAGCAAAATCAAATTTTGTAAGCGATTTAGCCTTTTACACAATAACGTTTTTTTTTTTCCTTTTCAATGTTTATTGTAATCTGTTGTTCGATCATGTGTTCCATCTCTGTTCATTTACGCTTGTTTCTGTGCGTATTCTTCATATACCAAAGGCATGTTTTCCGTTACGTTTAAATTATCTCCTTAAAACCGGTTTGACCTGTTCCCGACAAGCTATGTCTGCCATTTTCAATCATCAAATCCAACCGGTCTCAAACCCAGTCTGACCGGTTTGACAGTGCTCCCTCATTGGTTCTCAGACAAGTCTTTGTTCTTTCTCTATGTAAGCGCGATATCACCCGGATGGTTGGGCGGTACGTTCACTCCACTACAACACACACATCTCTCTTAAAAACTCATGTAATATTCAATAATAAAACTTTAAAAACAATAAAACAATACATGTATAACATTATTCTCCCTGTCAATTTCCCTCACATCTCCCTACACGGCCTGCATCTCATTAAACCCCACATGTACCTACACGGCCTGTATCTCATTAAACCGGTTCTAGATTCGTTGCTCATTAATTCTAGGCTGCTGAATTCATGAATAAATTGGTCTAGGCATCCGTGCCATACTACTTACAGGTATTCCACATAAATCAAAATTAAAATTTAGGAGTAAAACTATTAACACATATGATTAGAAGTTAAAAAATAGAAGTAAGGTCATAGAATACAATCTAAAAATGATCAAACATTAAAGCCTTAGATGTAATAACAATAATCCTAGGTACAATCAATAATATGACAACAAATTGAAAGTTAGCTTAAAAGGCCCGAAAGGTCAATTTTTTTAATGCTTTTTTTGAAGGCTGTGAAAGTTTGGATAGTTCTGTCTGATTCCGGTAGCAGGTTTCACAGCACTAGTTTAGACACGGATGCAAACTGAAGGTAAGAAAGCGACTGCTACCATTTTATAATTTTTGCTAAATTAGAGCTTTGTGAAATGAGATGACTGTGTCTGAAAAGCAAAGGTGGTACTACAGAAATAGACCAGAGAGATTTAATAGCCAATATTTGGAGTAGTAGTCTTCCACAGGACCAGAGCCTAGGTGGCATATGAAAATCTGATCATGTGCATGCTTAAGTTACCTATCAATTTCGTCCACAGGCTCTCCTTTTCCTCCTGGGCCACACCAGCAGCCGTATCCATTGTAGTCTAGCGGGTTTCTATCAGCTTTACACCAGATCATGGCCCCAAACTGGAGAGAGTTTCGTTTCGAAAGTGGTCTGCCTGCTGAAAAAAACATTTTTCAAGCGCATAAAATGACAAAGCCATACAAAAGGTCTAATCTGTAAAAACTTAAAAAAGATTGTTGCCGAATTGAAATAAAAAAGGTATGCTAAAAATGTGTATGAAAGAAATTCTGTTCTTTTTAAGAACCAGCAATTACAGTTTAATAATAATAATAATAATAATAATAATTATAATAATAATTTCAACTTTTATAGCGTATTTTCCATGGTGAACATGATCAAGTGCGCTTTACAATTTGATAAAATGAAAAAGTTGTCACTGTTTCAAATAGATGACATGCTTTCCAGAAAGTTAAGAATCTGTAAATAAAAATGTACGATAGTGCACCTCTTTTGTGACATCATGATGCATCACATGTTCATAGGTTATGGTCTCACGAAGAAAGGAAACAAAAAAAAGGGCTTGGCATGCCGTTCTCTGAAATTATGCACATTTTAATAGTCACGTTATTTCATGAAGTTTATATAATTTGTCTAGATCAGACGTATGGGTTATTGACCAAGTTTGTTCGGTCAAGATGGCTGGATATTGGCCAAGTTCTTCTTTTGCGTGTTTATTGGCCGAGACGAAGTCGAGGTCCACAAACTCGCAAAAAAAGAACGAGGCCAATATCCAGCCATCTTGACCGAACAAACTTGGTCAATAAAGGATTTATTATATGGCTTTTGGTGAAATTTTGCTTTCGGGATGCAGCGGGTAGTCCCGAGCGGGCAAGATGGCTCCATCTTGCCCGCTCGGGTAGCCAATCACAGCGCGCGATTTGGTTCATCTTGCCCGCTCACGGAGCTAGCCATATAATAAATTCAGTTATAATGTGCATATCATACCTTGTTCATCACGGTTGGCGTATATGGCACTAACAGCTTCCTGATGTTCAAAGTATTGTGGTGGTCCGAAAGAAAACGGCAAATACAAAATGCAGTTACATTTACAATTATCATACGAGGTGGAAAAGGACAAGGTCAAAATCAATTCTAATTTCCATAATAGCAATTTTAAATGTTTCTTACGTATCATCCTTTCTTAATTCATTAGATACGAAAAAAAGCCCTCGCAAAACCTTACAAGTAATTAGTTAAGTTATACATAACGAGAAATGTTAATGTTAGGTGATATATGACAGTTGTTGTAATTACAAATAGTGCAGGAAACCAATAAAGGACTTTATTTTCTCAAAAAAAACCAAAAAAAATTGAAAAAATTATAAAAAAAAATCATTTCTTAATTCGTCATTTCATTTGCACACGCCGAACTTTAAACCTTTCTCCGGCAATTGTAGCACAAGATTTTTCCTATATCTACTTGCATAATTTATGGTCGTTGAGTAATCTTTCTTCTGGTCTTGTCCTTAGACACTTTTGATCGGTCCTTTCCTATTCCCGTAACTTAGAATGCAAAAGTAATTATTGATAGTTCATTATCAAATGTCTCTTTGCATCTTGGGTCGCGCAAGGTCACTGTTTCTTTTCGGAGATACCAAATTTTGGTTTGTGATTTGTTCACATATTGTAAAGCATGCAAAGCATAGAATATCTCAAATAGAACTGATCTATATGCATTTCTGTACATGTACCTGTCCTTCTGAAGTAAAAGAGTCGCCGCCCTTGATTAGCGCTAACAGAGTAATGGTCAGTGTCAATCTCATTGTCAGGGACGTTAGACACCAAAGACTATCGCAACTTAATCACGATTATCACAACAGTGTGGTCTTTTCATGTGTCGTGAGCTTCTGTTTGAGCAGCTTATTATAATAAGTCATCAATTACGTATACCTTTTAAGAATCCCTATACAAGCCAATCTACGTCCGAATTAACATTAAAATTGCATTTTTTTTCATTCTTGACTAATATTGAAATAGTTTCCTGTAAAAAAAAAAGAAATAGTTTCCTGTTGAAATTTATGGCGCGATCTCAAAATAGCTTCTACCAGAGGCCAAATTATAGCGAGTGAACGTTAAGTTGCCTAAAAGAGTTTTTATTTCTGGAATTTTTGAAATTGGCTAGATCCACTGTAATTATCATTTAATAACATTGACGCAGCTGCTTAGAATGACCTTGGACACTAACAAGCGCTGATCAGTCCTAAGGTTGGCAATGTATATCAAGTAAGTAAGCAATTTATTTAATGTTGATAACAAAGAGAGTTCTTGGCGAATTTTCCAAGCCAAATTAAAGGCTCGTGTTAAAAGTGCTTGACAATAATATTAATAAGAACATATATAGAGTAAGTTTCAACTGAGAAATTAGCAGGATTTTACTATTTCAGTTGAATAAATAAGATTTAAATATTTGCCAGGCAGTTTTTACATTGACGCCCATTTAAACCTAAGTGAACTTGGAAATGTGCTATTTGAAAGTTGACACCTATGTTGAAGATTGTCTCTGATGTTTTAATGTCGAATTTTTGATCTTTCCAAATTATTGAAAGCAAAATACCCTACAATAAGGAATGCAAAACGTTCAATATTTCTCCTTTAAACTGGGCTATTGGCTGTCGTTTTTCCAAACTTGTAGCCACGACATTTTTTTCCACCAGAGACAAAATTAAATAAAGTGGGAAGGATCTCAGTTCCATGAACAAAATCTCATGGAATTTGCTTTATTGTGAGAATATTCTGTGGCCACTTAGTGGCTATGGCTATACAACATACAGAAAAGAATTTAAACGTGACTTACCCCACTCTTTATTATAATTGGCTTACTCTCGACATTCCGCACT
The DNA here is from genome assembly GCA_019787425.1 of Platygyra sinensis. Classification (NCBI taxonomy): domain Eukaryota; kingdom Metazoa; phylum Cnidaria; class Anthozoa; order Scleractinia; family Merulinidae; genus Platygyra; species Platygyra sinensis. The sequence continues at coordinate 16,576 of JAHPZR010017796.1, forward strand.
CTAACTGCCGCACTGTGTTTAGACAGCAGCAAAAACTGTTCATCGATCATTCCAAAAGATTAAACCAGGCCAAAAAGGTCACAGTGGATACTGTTCAAACAGTATGGCAGTGTCAACGATCATCCTAGTTACGATAGCGAGTATAACGGAAAATAGCGACTTGAAAACTATTTTTTAAACTATCACTGGAAAATTACAGACGCCACCCTCTAGCAAGTGTTTTTGTATCAGTTCTCACAAACTGTGAAAAAGCATCACGAATTGTCAATCGCCTGTTCGAAGAAAGGCTGATGTAAAAGAGCAATAAGATGGAAAATAACTTATTTCAACAAATTATACGACACAGATTTTCTGTTTTGATTTCAAATTCAGCAGAGTTATTTCTTCGTAACCTGAATCCTCTCTTCTCGAATTCGTTTGTTAAAACAAGGTATCCACTGACCAGTATCACGTGACCATAACATGTGCTCAGGGTTAGAGCTCATTGAGGTTGCATTTCATGACAGCTGACCAAGTACTGTTTTTTCTTTGGATCGCAGGCTCAAATCAGGTTATTACTTTGAGAAAGAAAGAGGGAGCACATGCAGAGGCAAAATTTTGGCGCAAGTTAACCCCTGTCACGTTGTGGACTTTCCTTCCAACATATTCCTTGTGCAATCGTCTCTTGGAAAGTTTCTGATTTACTGTACATGTAATTTCTGCAATCTTGGTTACACTTATAATGGGTATGATTTCTTAAAATTTAACTAGAAAGAATGGCAAAACCACACCCTCTGTCAGAGCATCTTCTTGCCCTTCTTCTGAGGAACAAATTTGAATGCCTGTCAGTGACAAGACGGGTGACTTGTTTGTTTTTGGGACAAGAAGACCATTAACATTTTAGAGGTGATAAATGATCTTTATTTGCTATCATGTCAGTTTTACAAAACGTTATCGGGAAAAAATAGATTCAACGGTTTAGTTACCGAATCCAAAAAAATATCCGTCTAATTACGTCCAATTTGATTCAGAATACCTAGCTCATAATTTCTTTTTATCTTTTAACAATTTGAAGTATCATAATTGTAATAAGATGCATTGTAAAGCGCCAGACTGAGACATAATGCGGCGGCGCTGTCACACTCGCATACAGCATTTTTGCATTCCACGTCAACTGTGTTTTCCCACGACGGGTAGCTGGAGACGGGATCTGAAATAAATAATCAAATAAACAAATAAATAAATTATTAAATTAAAACCTAAGGTAAATAGGCAAATCTTAATTGACGCCACTGTTTACACTTTCCTCATCAGCATCTGACTTGAAATAGAGAAAGCACCATCCTACATAGAAATTGACTCTAAACGCTGACGTTAAAAAATGAAATGGACAAGCGACGAAATTTGTAGCTCTTAAAGCGCAACACCGAAGGAGATATTGGCTTTGAATCGTTGTAAAAGCGCTCATAAGCCTATGCATTGCTGTTTTATTTTTCAATTACGATTTTAATTTCTCCTCCATACCGCACCAAAAGTATCCTAATACATACCACACTGCCTGCATCCTTGGTATTTATAAATCACGGTATAAACGTAAAAAGAGTAAAAACATTTGGTGTACATAATAGAGTCATAGCATATATCATGAATCTTGCAGCATCTAGAAAACATAAGTAACAGAGGATAAAACATTAAAAAGTCACTTAACATATTATTTCACTTCAACTAAGAGTGATCAGGGTTTGTGTACGGTCTTAACTTGGGTAAAGCTTAACCGGGGTAAAATCCTTTGATCCGTTTTATCATATAATTTACCACAGCATCAGCCATTTTGAAACTTTCCGGGAAAGTCGGTGGGTTTATTGATACGTGATCAAAGAAACGCAAGCCAACACATTTCTGGAATGCTTTTTTATCGGCTTTTTGCTTCCCTCGTGGGACTCTCATTACATGACAAAACGTAAATGAAGCTTCTGATTGACCTATTTTGTCGATTAATAAGAGTAACATTCATAAAGATAGACCACTTAAAATTCCATAGTTGGAATATAAATCGCACTTTTTCTTTGTAATTTTACATACTTGTCTACTTCATCCACAGGCTCTCCTTTTCCTCCCACACCACACCAGCAGCCATAGTCGATGTAACTAAAGCGACTTCTGTTTGTCATGCAGTTCACCATGTTACCAAATTGGTATAAATTACGTGCTGTTATAGCAAATGAGAAACAAAAAATAATAGTAACGAGCACATGGAAACAAGTGTCATTAAATCTAAAATTTGGCATCCGAACCAAGCTCCTTTGAGTCTCTTGTGTCTAATCATTTGCCGGGGACTCCAATTTGAAAGGCATCGTCTGCCAGCTGAGGCGTGTATCTATATCTCAGATTTTGGTATCGCTAGCTACCCGCTGTGACTACTAACCTACTATATAACATTACCTTCCGGAATTTTTTCCGAAGTTAAAATTAATTTCAAAATCGACGTTACGGCAAGTTTTACTGGCCTTATTCGGAAACTGAGAGCAACATTTAACTTTAAAGATGAGAGGTGAAAGTTTTGGAGATTTGATTACCTTTTCTATTGAGCAATTCATCCGACGCCTGAGGAAAAAGGTGTCAAAGTTAGTTTTTGCTCAGTTGAAAATTCCACTGGCAAAAATGTAACCCATAAAAGCTGAAACAGTGTCAATACAAGATCACTGCTTGGGCATGATCATAAAACTTCATACACTTCACTATTACAGCATTATTTGCGTAATAAATTTAAATAATCTTACCTTATTTTGGAGTGGAATACCAAGACCCACACATGTTACAACGGCCAGTGTAACGCACAGTGATTGCAGTGAACATATCCTGGGCATCTTTGTTCAAAAAAAGGACCTGATTTTAGCTCAGTTAAGAACAGAACCAACTACAGCAAGGCAGTTAAAGGATGAACCACGTCTGACCACGTGCTTGAGACAAAACCTATTATCTGTGATTTTCACATGGAAACTGAACATACGCGCGCAGAACATAAAAGGCGTTATTACACCTGTCCTAAAGTTAAAGTTGAACTGTTACTTTTACATTAGCATCTAGTCACTTTGAAAAGTAAAACAAGCCTTCCTCATCTATTTGCTGACAAAAGAGCATTTACTTTTAAAAGTTTTTAAATTTTTCTATGGTTTGTTTACGTCTTTGTTTTGAAAAGACGCAAATAATATTCTTGAATTTTCCTTTGATCATGAAAGAACACTAGTTCAATGTGTCAAAACCTGCTCACGTTTCTACTTTTTCTAAAGACATCATTTAATTTTAACTGTAATCGAAAGCTCCTAACGGAAATACATAATCATCTTAAGTTTATATGTTGTTGATAAGCTCTGAAATACCAATCGATCAGTTCTTCCAGTGTTTCTTTTTTTGGGGGTTGAGTCAGCCTAGAGAGTACTTTAATTTTTTTTTTTTTCGTCATAGATGAATAGCATATAAAATAATTATTTACCCAGCCTTCTGACGTCAATTAGCATATTTCGCAATTTGTTTAGTGACAGTTTTGCTGAATCTTTCGTTCACGAGGGTTCTTTGATTTCATTTTATTTTTCATACATTTTTCACATTCCTTTTTTGACTATGTGGAGAATAGTTCTTCTTGAATGCAGGCTGAGTTCATTTCCCAACCCGGAAAAAGCATGATTGTTGACAATTGCCAATACGATCACCAGGTTTACCTGGCCAGGCCTCAGCTAATTTGCATTTTTATCGCTTTATACCAAGAGAAGAAGGCCCAATGGATTTTTATAATTGTGCAACTGAAAAATTGAACCATGCTGAAATCATATTGGCCTAGCTCGGCGAAAGAGATTCTCCTTTAAAGCTTGTTTCTTTTTTGTTCTTCTTTGTTCGTTTTTTATTTGTTTTTTGATTAAGTAGTATGAATTTAAATGTAAAGTAGATACAGTTTGTTGACTTCATTGATCTTTTAAAATGTTGGACGAAAATTAAATCCTGTGACAGCATTTTGCCTGCAGCTTAAACATGTACAATCAAATGGATATGATCACTATAACCCTGGTCAGTTTATATTTGGGCCAACTTTTATCTTTTGAAGAATAACAGACTTCACAGTGTTTTGAAAGAAACTTTCCTTTCTTTTATTTCACTTTATTTATTATCTTATGTCTTGTATCTTATGACGGAATTCAAGTCAACATTTTGAAGTGTCGTAGTCGATATTCGCTGCGTCAAAGCTCGCTTTGGCGAAACATTCTGCAGCTTTGCTGTCGCACTCACAAAGAGCTGACCTGCAAGCGGCATCCACGTCATCAGGCGGATAGCTGGATTCGGGTTCTAAGATTGAAATTAAACAAACAAAAAGATAAATGTAGGGAAAGAACTTCCATTAATAACTCTCTTTTTTCGCGGCACTACAATTTTAAGGCTTCGTGTTCCTCAACATCCCTATTGTATGAGATTCAACTGTAAAATACAAAAACTGCCACCATTCCTGCACAAGTAAAGAACCAGGTCATGATAAGAACCTTCACTGATTTTCCGGCAGTACACGTCAGCCTGAATAGGTTCTTAGATATTGGGTGTTTGGTAGGAATAAGGCTGATTAGGTTCTACTTCTTCAGGTTCTTATTTTATTCAGGGGTTTTATCACAGCACCTCTCAGAGTCATCTTATCACACTAGAACTACATGAGAGCTAAATTTATAGCTATAACAAATAGGCAGCTCAATATATCAACTGAACTGCTAAAGTGAACTACATGTACATTTCACTGTTACTGTGCCGCCTACTTTTTTGATTAAACACTAAATTTAATCGCGCTGATCTTACCAATGAGAATCTGTTTCAAATTTCAGGCTGAATGAATTCGTCTAATTTCCAAAATTTAGGCTGTAAGTTCTTAAACTACTTGTGTCTTATACGTGCATGTTAGGTGTATGACGATGGTCGAGATCAAGTGGAAAAGCTGTATAACAAGAACTAAGAGGGCACATGTATGATCTTTAAAACTTGTTGCGTTCACAACATAAACATGAATTAGTCATTAGTCACAGTCCACGTCTTAAACTAAGTAATGGTCTGTGTTCTAGCCAAGTGGATCATCTGACAAGGACGGTGTCAATGCCCAGTTTCCGTAACATGAAGCGACTTTGAGTCCCATTTCTAATGAATGCTAATCCATCACAGGGTTATATTCAGCATGTATACAACTCGCCCATATGCATTTTTTTTATCACCCGAATGAAGAGATGTGCTGTGGAAGGTTTATGTTTTACCCAAAACTTAATAAAATTAACCCTGACAGCGTTCAAACCCACACCATTCCACCTGGAATCCAGCGCACTTACTATTAGTCCAAAATGCCTTTAAGGTAAAAAAATACTTTGAATGTATGAATAGCAGTTGCTTATTTCAGTTTATATTTTAGCTAGCCAGTCGTCTTCGTGTTATGTATTTGGCCCAATAAATAGGACTTGCACTTCCAAGGCGCTTTCCGTCATAACTAAATCATGATATAGACTTGGGTAAAGGGAAAGACAACACAAAATATCGATTTGTTCTACTGGACAGCTTCTTACCACATTTATTACACCCAGTGTAAAGGTAAATAGCAGAATATGGCATCCACCAATTGGAACAGGTATTGTTTGTAACCAAATAGTCGTAACAATAGTCATGTGTATAGCAACACCTGCCAAACAAATAAGGACAACCATTCAATGATTCAGTCCCCTAGTGATCAGTAAATTATCTCTTCGCAAAAAATCGATTCATCAAAAAATAGAAACACTACGAGATAGGTGACAAGTGCACATTATTTCATCGCCTAAAGGAGATATGTTGTGACCTGCAGTCTACAAACGAAAGAGAAAATTTACATAACAGAAAGACTTGACGGGCTTAATGTTTTACTCCTGCCCGTGCAATTTTAGGGGAAAGTATGAAACACGTAAAGAAGGAATAAGCCCTTCGCACGATCCGGTCACATGGTACGGAATGAATTATGCTGGGACGGAAACAACGCAGTGGGACTTCCAAAAAAAAAGAACTCTTACCAGTCCAGTCTGACTTTCCTTTAGAGAAATTGCCCATGCTATTCGAATCTTATACAGTGCAGACATTTCCAACAATAACAGGAAAACACTTGCATAACCAGGCAGAGTTTCTGTATTTGCGTATTATTAAATACCTGTCAGTTTCATCCACAGGAGTTCCTGATCCGCCATATCCACACCAGCAACCGTAATCAGAGTAATCCCAGCCACTCCGGTTTGTAGCACAACCGATCATCATTGCAAACTGATAAAGGTTTCGCTCTTTGAAATTAAGGAATTAATGTTAATTAAATAAGGCAATGTAAGACATTTAGTACCATAGCTTGACTTGAGCAAGATTACCTGACAAAAGTTTTGTCAGGATTATTTCGGATTTAGAAAACAGGGTGAAGGTAAAGAATCCGATCCCACCGACGCGTCGGCCAACACGTTGGCCAACGCGTCGGTCGACTGTCGACCGACTGTCGGCCGACTGTCGACCAACGACTGTCCGACCGGCCGACTGTCGACCAGTAATAAGAAAATACGCACGCTGATTGGTTAAGATTGGTTAAGACGAGGCGCTCTAGATTTCTATGAGGTGATAGTTGACAATGCCGATGTCCGAATCAACTATCACCTAATAGAAATCCAGAGCGAATAATCTAATTGTTTCAGTAGAATTCTTACTAAAATTAACTTTAAATAACGTACGGTTTCCAATACACCTTATTTCAAAATGGCCGCCATTTAATAAGTGTACTTTAGTTTACTTGCAAATTAGCCCTTGTTGCCTCGTTCTTAAACTCAAAATTTAAAAGAATATTTTCCTTTAAACTCCCTCCGCGGTTGAACACTATCGCATCACGTGATCAGTTAAAACCAATAAGAATCGGAGAAAATTTAGTGATGAACCATTAAACCATTAAATATTATATCTTGATACCCAGTTACAACATCAATTCCTAATAACAATGTATCAGTCACCAGAATATTGAGAGGGAAGTCTCAGAAACCTTTGTGGGCTAAGAAGCACTTCTTTACTAAATGATAAGTACAACTCGGGCGAACTATGAAATTCAGTACCATGAGTTGTACATTACAGATTCATGTACTGGGGGTTAGAAAAAACTTGTTGCCCAATAACATTCAACAAAACAAGGCAAACAAACAAGCAATAAAAGTACCAAATGCAAATCTCACTTTTCTATATTCCATTTGCAACAGTAACGATTTTTACTTTTCAGGGAAAAGTCGATGTACATTGAAAAGGACATTTTCAGATCGCTTGGCGAGGAACGTGAAATTAGCAAATGGTGATGGTTAACCTGAGTTTAAGAAGTCGTGAAAATCGTATAGGCATGTTTAGTATAAGAAAACGCGAGATGCCTAAAAAAAGTTAGTCATCCAATCATAGCGAGCGTGATTTGATGTACAAAGCTATGTGCTGTTTAGACTGTTGCGTAGCCGTGTTTTTATCATGACTCCATGTTTCGCCATGTTTTTTTTCCTTATCACGGCTTCCCCTCAACAAAGTAATAGTGGAACCCTGCTTTATGGTCGCCTTGTTATTACGGGGACTTATTTTTATCCCGGCAAAACACCCATAATTCTCTTATAACCAAAACCCCGTTAACTTGGCCAACAAACCACATTCTGAAATTCCAACCTGCACGATCCTTTATAGACTCTTTATAGTTCTACCCCGTTTACACGGCTACTCAAACCAAATCTTTCCTAAATAGTTTAAGTGTCTATACCGCCAACAGGGTTTTTATAGTTATGGTAGCTCTATACTGTGTAAAAAGGTATCCTAAGAAAAAAAATTGGATTCTGAGATTTTAACTCCCTAAGATATCGCCTTAAAGTTCCCGCTTCAGCCACGCCCAAAGAAGTTGACCGTGAGTCAGTGCAGAAAAGAGTCTGGGTTTCTGAATGGGTCGTGACGTCAAGTCAGGAATCACGAGATCCTTCTAGTTTAGGTAATTGTTGTTTCAGTAGTGGTGAGGAGTTTTCCCCGCCAAAAAACAAACAAATTGAAGTTTGCGAAGCAATGCGGTCGTCAAGCAAGCAAAATAAAAGCATAAAGCTTCGAGATATTCCTGAAGTGACGTCATTCGTCACCAATCTAACATGACGCGGTCATCTTCATTGGGCGTGGCCAAGGCAGGAAATTTAAAGCTTGATTTTATGGCAAAAAGCATCGGAATTCCCTTTTTTGGGTTTGAAGACATTATTAGATGTTATGGAGATGTTGAAAACCTAAAATAACTTTTTGGCAGTATGGACACTTTAAGTTAAGAAATATAATATCATTTTTCAGTGGTTTTGTACATTCTAAATGTGTTTTTTCTAGACTCTGTGAATAGATCGTTATACAATGACTGTGTCTGAGCTATTTCATGGTTTAGGGACTGGTCAAAAAGTATTGGGGGGGGGGGGAGTGGGCCGGAGCAGAGAGGGGGTGGGTCATCAATTTTTGAACCCTTGGTTAGGGGTGGGTCGTTCAATTTTCAGCTACCCCTGAGGGGTGGGTCATCCTGTTTTTTTTTATGGAGATTGGCACACGTTTGACACAATCGACAATTAAGGTAACTCCTTTCAAGCAATTAAAGCAAGTGACACACTTGAACACCAGCCAACGGTCTGCCATGCACACAACCATATCACCCGGGCAGTGGCAGCCATGGACAGCTGTTTCTGCCTTATTAGGCCTCATCAGCATGGCATAGTCGACGGACAGAAATGTGACCAAGAGCCCTAAGCACAAGTCTTGCAATGCGCTGCTATAGATGAATCCTGCGTATAAAATATGTCACTATCAACAGAATGTTCCGCCGCATTACTATCTTTCCCGGGAGGGGGGGGGTACTCGAGATACCCCTGGGTGAGGAGGTGAGGCCCGGCCCCTCATACCCTGACTCTGTTTAAGACAAATATCGTTGATTTTCTTACCATGTTTAAGACAGAATTCCGATTTTTGATACCCTGTTTAAGACATAGGTTAAAAGTTGCGGTTACAAATTGTGTGGCTTTCTTATTGTGTAATCGATGAAAATTTAATGTGCCTGGTATCAATGCCAAAGTCAATGGAAGTCAACATTAATTTACAAGAGCTTGTAAAAATTTTGCTGTCAATCGTCTAAGAAAAGATATCCCAATAAAGACAAAAATTGATAAATCGATACCCTGATTAAGACAAAAAATGATAAATTCGATACTCTGTTTAAGACAAAAATCCCGTAAAACATACCCTGGCTGGCCGCACGTCCCCATTAAGCCCTTATAAGGGAGTACCCCCCTGGGCTATCTTTTTTCTCTGGCGAGTGCAAGGCACCCCTTAATTAAAGCCTGAGCTCCACACTATCTGTAAGGCACTTGGCAGACTGTGGGTTGGTGTTTGAGTAGTGTGTCACTTGCTTTTATTGTTTGTTAACTCCGTTCAGTTCTAAAGGACAAAAACTTCTCGAGCCGTATTTGAAAAAGTGTTCTTGGCTGGCGTACAAGAGAGATGACAATTTATGTATTGTAAAATCTGTACAAAAGTAAACGGATTGAGCAAGGAGTTGCGGGGCAAATATATTTAAATACTGCACTCAGTTGACATACTGGTATTCAAGAACACCAAATGGCCAACTTGTGTTTGCGTGATTAAAAATATAACACAAAAAGTGGTGATATATTTTTAATCAAGCTACGAAAGCTGAAGACCGAAGAGTTGGTATTATATTGTGTCTTAACATGCTATTTGTCCCCAAGGGTACGGGACAAATGCATAAAGATCTGTGAGTTGTCTGGCTATATTACTCCCAGGACTCACTACAGCCGTTTTCTAGATAGATCACTGCTCTACCTGCCTTGAGGCCTAGTGTGAAAAGAAAAAGGTCAAGTTTTCTTAGAGTTTATAGTCATGACTTAAGGACGTTCGCGCTAATTGTTTCTGCGCATTCCTATAGCTTTGATTGGATTTAACGATCTTGGACGTTCGGTGACCCCTACTTTTCTTTTCAGAGACAGATTTTATTTACAAGTATCTCCACTTTATCATAAAAATTCTTTTTCTTTGGCCATCGTAGCTTAATGAGAAATAGCACACAAACTGCAGTTACAAACATGACAATAAAACGCATGTTGGAAAACAAAATTATTTAACTTTAACTTGACGTTTCGTATGTTTCTACATACATCTTCAGAAGTGACCGTTAGTAATACAAGTAGCAACTAAGTTTAAATTTATATAAGTAACTAAGTAACAATAACAATGACAAAAGCTGAGCACAAAAAAAAAATATTTGCATACAAAAGATGCAAACTAATAGAGGTAAAGCTTTTCGCTGCTTACATTATCGTTTAGGGTCGGTTTGAGTTCTTGAATTAGAAGAGTCTCCTTTATCTTGCAGTGGATATCAGAGCGACCTTTTGCTAATATTTCGAAGTGGTCCCATTTTAAGTTGTGACCAGTTGACGTGACGTGGTCTGCGATAGCAGATGCATGACAGGCACTAGTGATCCCTTTAAAATGTTCAGTTTTCCTGTCATGCAATCTACGTTTTGTTTTGCCGATGTAAAAATCCTGGCAGTCCCAACAACTAGCCTTATAAACAACTTTTGACATTTGAGAACGGTTAATCTTATCTTTGTAGGGAAAAAAGGACTTGATGCGATGAGCGCTTTGGAAAATCACCCTAAGATCAATGCAGCCATAAAATCTATTAATGCAGGTCTTAAGCTGTTTAGTAACAATTTTACTTTGTGCCCCTAAATAAGGTAGAATTAAGATTGTTTCTTTTTTGGGAACTGTGGTGGTTGGATTTCTCGGTCTGTTTCGCTGTTATCTCCACTTTGTCCAAAAACGAACAAAAAATCAATGTAGGAAGTTAAAAAAAATTCAAGATTTCTGTCCACGGGAAGTGGAATCCTGCTATCTTGCGGCTGCAAGGCGCGTGAAACTATGGTCGCTAAATGCGAACTTGTTCTTTGAGGAACCTCACCAGTTGACTAAATTCGCTTAATAGGTCCATTCAAACCATATTTTGCAGAGAACACTTCCCTTCAAAGCACTAACTGCAAGATTTTGGGACTTGCAGCCACTTTGGTCTTCTTCGCTAACAAAGCTCGATTTACTCAGATTTAGGTGTTTTTCCGGGCATGTTCTCTCCGAAACGAAGTCGGTGACCAACCAATTTTTTTACATTTCTGACATCACTAACTCATCATCTTTCAATGGGGGGGGAGGGGGGTGGGTCATGTGATTTTCAACCTTCATTTAAAGGTGGGTCATTCAGTTTTGTGCCGAATGGAAGGGGTGGGTCATGTGTTTTCCAACCACCACATTTTGAAATGCTCCAGCCCACCCCCCCCCCCCCCCTGTACTTTTTGACCAGTCCCTTATTAGCGCATTTTGTTTTCTTTTTTAATTTTTTTCCACGCGAGGTGTAAATCGGAATTTTCAGTGTTCTATCTCAGAATGGCGCGTGCGGTATTTGAAGGGACAAACATGGTTAACGCTAAAAGCAGCAACGGGCATTATAGATCATGGTGTAAAGAGAAGAATTTCTGTCCAACAGCGAGCAAAAGCCTTGGTTTTTAAGAAAAACAAAAGGTCCTCACCCCTGGAAATCGCACGGAAATGTCAAATCTCGAAGTCAACTGTAGCATGAATATGCGATGAATGCAGGCAGTGAGCATGCATCGCAAACACTACTTTCACCCAAAAGGTACCGAACCAAGCATTTGAAAGTCGTTCCCAGCCATTGGGAGTCATTTCTCTTTATTTGTTTACGAAATGACATTGTGTGACATTTTTTGATGTCATGCGCAATGATTTGGTCCCTTTTTATTTGCATAACTCAACGGTTCTCAGCCACGGTACTCACTTTAAAACCTTAAAGTCTGCCTAACTATTTCCAAAAGCTCACATTTAAGACGTGTTGAAGTCAACTGTATTTGGAAATCGATCTTTCACACCTTTATTGCTGGGAAAAACTTAATTTTGAGCTCTGCAAACACGGTTCTCGTTTTTCATTGTTAAGAATTGTTTTAAAGTTAACTCTTCTTCACTGGATTTAGTGAGAACCGTTGCATTACCTGCCAGCGTGCTGTGACATGACTTTTGTGAACTTATTTCCAAAAAGGACCATAACTGTCGTGTTGAAAATATATTTTGGCTGGCATTCTTAGTCGATACTTTGAGGAAATTGAATTAACACTGTCTTTCTTCGCCGCTGAGTACTGCGCGATGACCAGTGAACGCTGACGTCACTACCCGAAGAGTAAAGCGCCTCACCATTTTGTACTCGCTGAAACAAGCTGTAATAACTGTTAAGGTGATCACTAAGATTGGCTTAAATACCAGATTTGTCGTTTAAATATTGAAGTATCCGAAGAACTGTACATTAATGTTAACAGTTCGTAACGTATCCAAATCAAGCGACTCCATTATCACTGCCATCACATACAAAAGTTTCTATTTTATGTGAGATCAACACCTTTCCCGGCGGGTCCAAAACCATTAAAAAAAGTACGGAAAAGCCGGGTAAAAGCTCTAAGAAAAGCCTGTCTTAACTCAGATATTCACACTTTCGGGTCCTAAATGCATTTAGGGCCAAAAAAATATCGTAATTGTGCATTTTCCATGAGACGTAAAAATCAGACAATCGTGGACAAAATTCCTTGGGACACTTGTGTATTTGCATTAATTTTCTGTGTTTTTAAAACGGAGTTTAAAAAAAAAGCACTGTTTTCCGTTTTAAAATGCGTTGCTTCCCTCCCCCCCCCCCCTCGCCCCCCATACAATGTTGAAAATCTAGAGAAATAGAGCGTGTACACTTGTCCAACATTGTAGGGGGGGGGGGGGGGGTGCTCAACAAGTGTAGATGAATTCGCGCCTGACTTTTTGTTTGGCGCGTGTGAAAAAGCGCCAAAATGTAAATTTGTCACAAGACTTTTGTCCATGATTGTCTGAATTTAATATTTTTAAGTGCTGATTGAAGTTTCATTTTCAAGTTTTTTTAAAAAATTATACCATCGTTGTATTCTTGTGATATTTCTCTATTAGTATAATTACTCAGGTGATTATAGAAATCCTCGCGCTCTCGTTGGCCGAGAATGGCGTCATATTCCGCTATAATCACCTCCGCAGAGGTGATTATAGCGGGAGGACAAATTTTCAAAATAGCTGCCTCGCGCTTTGTCAATGTGTCTGAAGAGGAAATTAATTTAATGAAAGAAAATGCCATTCCGAGGAATACAAAACACGCCACAAAGTTCGGAATGACACTCTTCAAAGGTAAAATGTGAAAACTGTGCTAAACGTAACTAAGAAACCATTTAAGGTGGCTCAAAACAGTTTCCAGCACTTTCCAAGACGTAGATTTTGATGGGTCATTATTGCCACTCTTTATCAGTCGATGCTACAATCATGGTATCAATAAACTGCCCAATCATTGGTGAACATGTTGGTATTATTTTCGTGACACAACAGGTTACCATAGCAACTCTATGACCTGCTAAAAACACCCTTAATTTAGCTTTAAGCGCTTATATTTCAAAAACGGCACGGTGAAATTTTTTTCTTATTATAGAATTTTGATAAGCAGGATGAGATGCAACTTTTGGCAAAGTTTAAAACAATTCTGTACATGGGTTTCAGAGCCACCTTAAATTTTCGAAAATTTAAGGTGGCTCTGAACCCCATGTACAGAACATTCCTATCTAAGTCTTGAATTTGCTGGAAACTGTTTTGAGCCACCTTAAACTTCTGGGATCAGCGGACTTGGAGATGTGTGGAGACCTGTACGTCGTACAGAAGGGTTAATCGGTTAATCTGTCAGCCTTACATTTTTGAGCTTATACGTTGCAGGAAATTAACATTTTGCTGTTTTCTAAGTGAAGTCAATATCCTTTCCGTCAAGGGTTTATGTGAAATCAACATTCTAACCTATTTTGACTTGAAATCGACATTTTTGAGCTAACGCGCTGCGTGAAATTAACATTTTGCTCGTTTCTAAGTAGAATCAACATCGTTGCCTTCATGAGTTGACGTGAAATCGACATTTGAACCTATTTTGACCTGACATTGACATACATTTTTGAGCTTACCCGCTGCATGAAAGGAACATTTTGCTCGTTTCTAAGTGTAATCAACATCCTTACTGTCAGGCGAAAACGTGAATCAACATTTTAACCTATTTAGACCTGAAATCGACGTTTTTGAGCTTACGCACTGCCTGAAATGAACATTTTCCTCGTTTTTAAGTGAAATCAACATCCTTCCTGTTAGGCGTTAACGTGAAATCAACATTTTAAGCGCTTTTGACCTAAAATCGACGTTTTTGAGCTTACGCGTTGCGTGAAATTAACTTTTCATTGTTCTCTAAGTGAAATGAAAGTCCTTGCGGTGGCTTGGTAATGTGGAGTCAAAATTTTAACTGTCTTTAGATGATCTGAAATCAACATTGTCTAGCTTGTGCATTACGTACAATTAACATTTGGCTGAAATTTGAATGAAATTAACGTCTTTGCAGTCGCACGTTTACGTGAAATCAAACTTTTAACGGATTTTACCTGAAATCAACAATTTTTAAGATTACACGCTGCGAAAGATCAATATTTTGCTGGATTTTAAAGTGCACCTAACACTAAAAAGGGTCAGTTTGTGGAGTAATTTGGGGCAAGAATTTTTTGATTTGGTTAAATCTTCGAATTTTTATGCCCCGTCAAAACCAAGTTCCAATTGTTCGCGACCGCGTATGGGGAATCTGGGGAGAGTTAAAGCTGTGACGTCAAATCGAGAACGAACGTTTTGGCTGTCCCAGTCAGGTCTTCTACTTTGCATGATCGAGTGTAGGAGCCATTTTGCCGCACAAGCTTTTCGCTGGAACTCCACAGTCAACAGATGTCTGTTTTTAATAACAATGTCTTCTACTTCGTCGGATTCCGAAATGAATTTTGACTCAGAAGACTCTGAAATTTGTCATATCGCTGAAGACATGAAGTAGGACTTCACTTGACGACAACGACCAAGCTGATTTATTTTCCAGTCTTTTGCTGAGCACGTAGCCGCCCAGCCTCTGGTCAACTAAGAAAAGACAACCAAATATCAAGGGGTGGATGCTAGGAAAGAATTCGAACGAACTCTGAAGGCCAGACTCGAAGGTAAAGATATGTAGAAGTCAAAGAGTAATGCATCAGTCAATTCCAGCAGTGCCCATCCCATCCTCCCTCCCGGGCTGCCCCGGGCATTAGCATTTTTTTAAAAAAAAAAAATGGGCAAAATCCCCGGGGTGGAGACATATAAGCCGTCTAAATGCCTCGGGGTAGGAACGAGGAGAAAGGGCAAATGCCCCGCCCCTGGGATCATCGCCTTCCAACACCTCTGCAGTTTTGGGGGTCTTATGCTCTGCATACAGTCCCCTAGGTCAGAGGCAAATCTTGTGTGTCAGTGGGTGCTTTCCAAACTGACCCGTCAGAGATCAGTGGGAATACATGAGGAAAAATGGAACGGCATTTTACGATTAAATCGGGCCAACCAATAGAAATGGCTATTGTCATTTTAAATTCTTTTACAGAATTCCCTAATTAGGGCAAAGAACCGGTTTGTCTAAAATGGAACGGCGAATTTCGGTCGGAATATTCCGACCGAAATATGTGGACCACCTCCAGAGGTGATCTCGAATATTCCGGTCAGAAGAAACCGAAATGGACCATCCCATTTGAATTCCGACCGAAATTTCCGGAATCTTTGGCATAATGGATAGCACCCAGTGTGTCACATTGAGGACGAAATGACACGTGACAGATCTCCCAGAGTATAAATTGTCTGGTTTCTAGTTGTTTTCAAGTTGTTTCATCGGCCATTGCTTCTAGCGTGTTGTAGTCGCAGTGTGTTAAATTGCAGCCGTTTTCCTTGTGTTGGGAAAATTTTGAAGAACTTTCCGTCGCAATTAGTAGAATTTGTTCAAGGTAAGTTATGTTCTATGTTAAAATTGCTCTGTCGTGTTGTTTATGATTGACTTTCTTTCATTTCGAATCAAAAATTAACTGCACTTGTTTGCCTTGTTTGTTCTTTGTTATTTCATTCAGGTGTTGCTGAGCGGAGTTTCCTCGGCGAGGAGAGGCAACATATATCTAGACTCGCCTTGTGTTTAGTGCGGATTGCACTGAAGCTAGACCCTTTCGCAAGCCCACATTCATTGGCTTTAAATCCGGTGCGGGTTGCACTACATATCTCACAAGCAAGCATTCTCAGGAGTCACGAGTAATCTCACAAGCTCTCACAAGCAAGTATCTATCGACCTGGACTATCCGGGTTTACACCTCAAACTGAAAGAGTTATAGTACTCTCAAAAATACTCGCACTGAATAAGAGTCTTGCACTACTGTTGCCTGTGTTATTAGCCGCTAGCGCAGGAACAATATACAATCAAACAATAGCGGTCAAGGATCGGCTGTCACGACAACTTTGTCAAAGTCAAGGATGCTTCTACACGTGTGCGACACCGATCTTGGAATATGACGTTTTACTTAAATGCTTTTCATTTACTTGCCAACAATAAAAGACGTTGTTAGATATTTAGAGGCTGTCTCTCTAAAACCCGACCACTGATTTTACTTCGAAAATTCGATTTTTCTCATAAGCTAGGATTTTAAAGCCCTTACCTAGTTAATAACTAAAATGAGTTTTATTTGATTAAAAATTGTATTTGAATTTTCCTGGGCTTAGTGGAAGTTCGGTCCGCTCGAGTCAAGTTTCATGCCTGCCGAAACTTGAAAAATAGCACATATTGCCGGCGCTCTAAAAAAATTAATATTCGCTCAAAAGTCCCAATTCTTTTTTTCAACTATAGATATATGACAGCAGTTTGTTTAGCCATGTTGCAATTATAATTCAATGTTGTTCCTTCAACGGTTGAAAGCAGATTTTCCTACCCGTTAAATCGAGTTTTGAACCAAACACGAAAATAGCGCTACTTTGAAGGCGCGTTTTAAAAATGTGGCACCTGTTTGAAACCGGTGAACTACATGAATAGAAAGTATAAGTGACACTTAATTCAAAACAATAATAAATTTTGTCTGCCCACTAGGTTTTCAAAACTAACGACCGCTTAAAGTTCAGGAAATTTTGGAAATATTCCACTTCCGCTTTTCGACACAGAGAAATCCGTCCTCAGTAAGGGCTTGAATTTTGTTCCTATATCCAAAAAACTTGACGAATTCTCGATTAAGCAAGATGTTGAAAAATTTATTCGCCGTGTTCAACTTAAAACCTTTTTCCATGACAAAGAGGATGATGCTAACACCTCAGACAAAGATATTTTCGAGACGCTTCAGACTCGAAAATCAAAGTGGACTCCCCCAGAGGGACAGTTCGCCTCTTTAGATTTTTTCATCAATAAATGCCGTCATGACATCAAAAGACTAAATTTCAATCGTAACACCAAATTTTCCAACCTTTCTTCGGAAGAGAGGGCGGCGCTACAAAATCTTAGTAAGCGTAAAGACATAATTGTTAAAGAAGCCGACAAAGGCGGCGCTTTAGTTGTTTGGCGGGCCGACCTCTACCAAAAAGAAGCTTTGCGGCAACTTTCTGACACCTCTTTTTATGCTAAAGTCGATAAAGATCTCACTTCCAATAACCAACAAATTGTCAAGAGCACTATTAACGACCTTATAGTCAAACAAGAATTGCCGGCTACTGCTACTAATCTGATCATCACCACTCCTAGAACTTCATGTATTTACTTTTTACCTAAAATTCACAAACCTACCGCTGGAAGGAAAAGCTGGCAGTTTTAATGCTACCTAGGATTCAAGGATCGCTACAAAGGACCTAAACTTCAATCTTGAAGCCAGGTAAGAGATTTACTTGAATTTATCGGAGCACTTCACGAAGGCGAGTATGCAGTTACTCACTGGAATATTTCCAAAATTTCCTGAACTTTAAGCGGTCGTTAGTTTTGAAAACCTAGTGGGCAGACAAAATTTATTATTGTTTTAAATTAAGTGTCACTTATACTTTCTATTCATGTAGTTCACCGGTTTCAAACAGGTGCCACATTTTTAAAACGCGCCTTCAAAGTAGCGCTATTTTCGTGTTTGGTTCAAAACTCGATTTAACGGGTAGGAAATCTGCTTTCAACCGTTGAAGGAACAACATTGAATTATAATAGAAACATGGCTAAACAAACTGCTGTGATATATCTATAGTTGAAAAAAAGAATTGGGACTTTTGAGCGAATATTAATTTTTTTAGAGCGCCGGCAATATGTGCTATTTTTCAAGTTTCGGCAGGCATGAAACTTGACTCGAGCGGACCGAACTTCAACTAATCTCAGGAAAGTTCAATTGCAATTTTTAATCAAATAAAGCTCATTTTAATGATTAACTAGGTAAGGGCTTTAAAATCCTAGCTTATGAGAAAAATCGAATTTTCGAAGTAAAATCAGTGGTCGGTTTTTAGAGAGACAGCCTCTTAAAATGTTTCCCGGCAAGTTTTCGACAATGTACATAGGTTTCGTCTTCATTTTGTATTCGTCTAATAAAAAAAAGCAAACTCAAATTTTTGTAAGCGTTTGTTTTTTTGTCGCCCTTTTCAATGCTTAGTGTATTGTAAATATGAAATAATTGAACACAGGCCAGCTTTTCTCTTTTTATCAGTTTTTAATTAACAATTAGACTACGAGCCCGAGATTTCTACCACTCGTAGAAAACGAGGGCGAGTAGTCTAATTGTTTTAGTATAAATTTACAATGGTCTCATTGCAAAAAATGTAAAGTTACGCTTAGGAAATTTGTTTTATTGAGTTTACATCGGCATTTCAAAGGTTTCAAACACTGCGCGTGATGTGCACTGAGGTGCGAAACAAGCATCAAGTGTTCAAGAAGTTCACAAAAGACCGATTTATTCAGCCGAGCGAAAATTCAAAGACGGAGCTTGGGTCAACAGAATTCAAAATGACTCACAAGCCTTCTGGAAAATTATTCCTAACCAGCTCTTACACAAACACGGTGGTCTTGCTTTCCTAACAAAATGCAACTTTGCAACAAGCACACTAGACCTCGATGATAAGCTGCCCACATTTTATAAAAAAAGTGTTAGATTATTGGTGCGATTTTAAAATCTCAACGGGCATCGACTCCAAAACAAATCCTGAAAACGAAATAGTGTGGAATAACAGGAAAATTCTTGTAGGAAAAAAACCTGTCTTTTACCAAACTTGGTATGACGCCGGTATTATCAAAATAAGCGACATTTTAAACCAAAGTCAGTCTTTTTTGAAGTGGCATTAATTTGCCATGAAATTTAATTTAAATGTTCCTTTTACCACATACTATGGCCTGGTTAACGCAATCCCAAAAAATCGGAAAGCTAACCTTACTAACCCTATTCCAAACGTCACACATGACACCACTGCAAACAACCTAAGAACCAGTTCTATTTACTCATCTCTTTTAAACACTGTCTTCGTTCCTCCCACTACCGAAACCAAAATTCTACGCCACGGATTTACAGAAAATACCATCAAGAAAGTTTATCTTATGCCATTTAAAGTCACAAACGAAGTTAAAATAATAACGTTTCTGTATGAAGGGATTCATAACGTGCTTCCAACCCGCGCTACACTTTACCGAGACGGCATTTCAGAAAGCCCCCTATGCAACGTATGCAATACAGAAGAACAAACGTTGCACCACCTACTAATAAACTGCACACTAATACTCAATTTCTGGATTCTCTTTCAAGATTGGTGACACCAAAAAACAAATGAAACAATAACGTTATCCACAAGTCACATACTCTACGGCTGGCATGATAGGACAAAGCATTGGCAAGTCCTAAATTATTTTCTACTCATAGCCAAATATCGCATTTTCTGCACAAGCCTTCGCGGAGACATTTTAGATCAAAGTTTTCTTCTTTTCATCACCGCAAAACTTGACATTCTAAAAGAGATCGCGACTGCAAAAAAATGAACCATGGAAATTTTATCGCACGTGGGCCATTTTACTTTAATTTTATATGCTGCTGTTGTTTTAGTCTATAATTGAAAAGAGCTTTGTAATTACGCCAACCGTAAATTAATTCAATGTTGCTGTATTTAAATACATGTATTGCAAGTAGTGTATGCATAAAGAGTGTGAGTATGAACGTAAGTAGTGTAAAGTAGTAAGTATATTGTAAGTGTAAATGTAAGTTTCTAAAGAAACTATGGCGCTGCGTCGGTGGGAGTATTCCAGGATAACTTGGTTTTATCAACTGAGTTGATAATGTTGATAATGTGAATTGGCCACCGTAAAGACATTCGAAAGCTGACGTTTCGAGCGCTAGCCCTTCGTCGGAGCGAATGGAGGAATTGTGGGTTGTGTGTGGTAATATAGAGAAATATGGAGCTACGCTATTGGTTGGTGCCTGGAAACGTGAAAAAACAACAGAATAAATTAGTTGAATGAAAAGCGTTCGTTGATACCGTGAGGATTAAGAGTGCCGATTTGAAAAATAAATTTTTGTTCTAGAGTTTGCGGCTTTCTGTGCTTCCTTGATGTAGGGAGAGGCCACAGACTGCCATATGTTGCTTCGAATGATTCGGCAGATTAAAGTGTCTTGCGACCGGTTTAGATGCGTTTTTGTCGTCTTTCGCAACGTCGCGAAGATGTTCTCGGTATCAGTCGCCTAGTCGTCTACCTGTTTCGCCGATATATAACTTTTTGCAGAGAGTGCAAGTTATACAGTAGATGACATTGGCTGAGGTACAGGTAAAATGATCAGTGATTTTAATAGATCGCTTGGGCCCCGACAATTTCTCAACGTTACTAATGAAAGGATATGTTTTGCATCGTGCGCGTGCACATTTAAAAGTACCGGGTTGTTCACTCGTTTGGAAAGAACTTGTGAATAAAAAGTTACCTATGTTTTTTTCCGCGTTTAAATGAAATTAATGCCGGTTGCGAAAAGATTCTACCAGTATCGGGATCATTTTGAAGTAATTTAAAGTTTTTGAGAATGATGGATTTTACTTCGTGGTTGTGAGGGTGAAATGTGAAGGTGAATGGAATTCTATTGTTATTCTCCTTCTGAGACGTTTGTAGTGCTGACTGCTGATCGATTTGTTGGGCGCGATGATGGCCTGCTTGAACAACAGAGGCAGGATAGCCACGTTTGTCGAAAAAATCGCACATTTCCTCTGATTTTAAGGAAAAATCAGAGTCCTCACTACAAAGGCGACGAAGTCTAAGAAACTGAGAATAAGGAATGGAATTATTGACATGTGATGGATGTGAAGATGAATACAACAAATAACTATGAGAATCTGTGGGTTTGTAGTGCACACTGGTGCATAAACCGTTGCCTTCGACAGAAACTTTAATATCTAGAAATGCTAAAGAAGTGTCGGAGATTTCCCAGGTATATTTAAGAGCCGGATGAAACGAATTAACAGCAGTAATAAATTGACTGAGTTCCTCTCTGGTTGAAGAAGTTGCACCGACACAGTCATCAACATAGCGACGGTAGAGGTCAGGTTTGGGGCCGTTGTATTGATTGAAAAATTGGTGTTCAGTGTAGCCTACGTAAAGGTTGGCGTAGCTGGGTCCCATTTTGGTACCCATGGCCACCCCATTGATTTGTTTATAATAACTGTCAGCGAATGAAAAATAATTTAGTGTTAAAACTAGTTCAGCCAGGCGGAGCAATGTTTCCGAGCTTGGTTCCTTAACAGTACGTAAATCGAAAAAATGTTTGAGGGCTAGAAGACCTTCGCCATTAGGGATGACGGTGTAAAGAGATGTAATATCCATAGTGAAAACAAGTTTGTCTTCGCCCAGGAATTCGAAATCACGAAAAATTTGGAGTGCGTGTTGACTGTCTTTAACATATGACGGTAAAGATCTGACGATAGGTGCCATAATTTTGTCTAAATAGCTAGAAATGAGTTCGGTAGGGTAACTACACGCAGAGACAATAGGTCGGCCTGGGTTGTTACGTTTGTGAATTTTAGGTAAAAAGTAAATACATGAAGTTCTAGGAGTGGTGATGATCAGATTAGTAGCAGTAGCCGGCAATTCTTGTTTGACTATAAGGTCGTTAATAGTGCTCTTGACAATTTGTTGGTTATTGGAAGTGAGATCTTTATCGACTTTAGCATAAAAAGAGGTGTCAGAAAGTTGCCGCAAAGCTTCTTTTTGGTAGAGGTCGGCCCGCCAAACAACTAAAGCGCCGCCTTTGTCGGCTTCTTTAACAATTATGTCTTTACGCTTACTAAGATTTTGTAGCGCCGCCCTCTCTTCCGAAGAAAGGTTGGAAAATTTGGTGTTACGATTGAAATTTAGTCTTTTGATGTCATGACGGCATTTATTGATGAAAAAATCTAAAGAGGCGAACTGTCCCTCTGGGGGAGTCCACTTTGATTTTCGAGTCTGAAGCGTCTCGAAAATATCTTTGTCTGAGGTGTTAGCATCATCCTCTTTGTCATGGAAAAAGGTTTTAAGTTGAACACGGCGAATAAATTTTTCAACATCTTGCTTAATCGAGAATTCGTCAAGTTTTTTGGATATAGGAACAAAATTCAAGCCCTTACTGAGGACGGATTTCTCTGTGTCGAAAAGCGGAAGATTTTCTGGAATTCCGGAAGTCCGCATTTCACGGACTTCCCGTCACTCTGCGCATGCTCAGAGCCGAGTCCGACAAATGTGATTGGTTCTGGTCTCAATCTATTGTGTTTCCAAAGCCATTCAAAACCGGAATGTCGTTGGACGGGGCCAGAGGTCGCGATCCCCGTAACTGACCAAAAGGATCGCGGCCTCTGGGGACGAGAATGAGGAATAACCTTAAGTGCGCGAAACTGCGCGCGGACAAAACTGGGAGGTGAGTTCAGAGTTTAAACTCATCACGTGACGCGATAGTGTTCATCCGCGGAGAGACACGTGATGACAACCAATAGACGCGTCCTCGACGCATTTCATCACAGGATAATTTGGTTTTATCAACTGAGTTGATAATGTGAATTAGCCACCGTAAAGAGATTCGAAAGCTGACGTTTCGAGCGCTAGCCCTTCGTCGGAGCGAATCGAGGAATTGTGGGTTGTGTGTGGTTTATATAGAGAAATATGGAGCTACGCTATTGGTTGGTGCCTGGCAACGTGAAAAAAAAACAGAATAAATTAGTTGAATGAAAAGCGCTCGTTGATACCGTGAGGATTAACAGTGCCGATTTGAAAAATAAATTTTTGTTCTAGAGTTTTGCGGCTTTCTGTGCCTCCTTGATGTAGGGAGAGGCCACAGACCGCCATATGTTGCTTCGAATGATTCGGCAGATTAAAGTGTCTAGCGACCGGTTTAGATGCGTTTTTGTCGTCTTTCTCAACGTCGCGAAGATGTTCTCGGAATCGGTCGCCTAGTCGTCTACCTGTTTCGCCGATATATAACTTTTTGCAGAGAGTGCAAGTTATACAGTAGATGACATTGGCTGAGGTACAGGTAAAATGATCAGTGATTTTAATAGATCGCTTGGGCCCCGACAATTTCTCAACGTTACAAATGAAAGGACATGTTTTGCACCGTCCGCGTGCACATTTAAAAGTACCGGGTTGTTCACTCGTTTGGAAAGAACTTCTGACTAAAAAGTTACCTATGTTTTTGTCGCGTTTAAATGAAATTAACGGCGGTTGCGAAAAGATTCTACCAGTATCGGGATCATTTTGAAGTAATTTAAAGTTTTTGAGAATGATGGATTTTACTGCGTGGTTGTGAGGGTGAAATGTGAGAGTGAATGGAATTCTATTATTATTCTCCTTCTTAGACGTTTGTAGTGCTGACTGCCGATCGATTTGTTGGGCGCGATGATGACCTGCTTGAACAACAGAGGCAGGATAGCCACGTTTGTCGAAAAAATCGCACATTTCCTCTGATTTTAAGGAAAAATCAGAGTCCTCACTACAAAGGCGGCGAAGTCTAAGAAACTGAGAATAAGGAATGGAATTCTTGACATGTGATGGATGTGAAGATGAATACAACAAATAACTATGAGAATCTGTGGGTTTGTAGTGCACACTGGTGCATAAACCGTTGCCTTCGACAGAAACTTTAATATCTAGAAATGCTAAAGAAGTGTCGGAAATTTCCCAGGTATATTTAAGAGCCGGATGAAACGAATTAACAGCAGTTATAAATTGATTGAGTTCCTCTCTGGTGGAGGAAGTTGCGCCGACACAGTCGTCAATGTAGCGACGGTAGAGGTAGCCTAAGCTCCTTTGGAAACCGTCGACATTTTATTGCGTAACAACGTTATTTTTACAGTTTGTATGGGAATCTAACCATCATACAGAATAGTTCAAAATAAGGGGAAAATAATAAAATCGACTTATCTTTTCTTGCTGTGTGAATAACTTGTGTTTTTATGGCGTTTGGAGGCGTTTTAGAACGATTCTAGCGAGTTTTAACAAGTTTTAGCTTCTCTGTACGGGAATCCTAATAGGGCGTCATGGTTGAGCCATTAAACTAAAGCAAGGGATTATGTCGCATAGCAACAAAGTCAAACAAAGTCAATTGATCGATCAATGGCCGATCGTATTTGTAAAACTTAATAAATGTTCTACGACTTTAACTTGTAGATTCTGAAACGCCGTTTTAACCTTGTACATTCGCGTGATTAAAGAACCATGGAGACTAAATATATTTGCTTGATTACGCGCGTAGATCAGAAGTATTGTTGTACTCGCATAGCAACAAAGTAATAACATGTAAATACATGTTAAGTGGTATTATTCAATAAGAGATGTCTCTCCCACGGGGGTCTCTTGTTTATTTGAAATTTGCATACTAGCCTGCAATGGGGAGCAAAGAAAAGGGACATTACGCAAAACACGACAGCGACAGCAACGAGAACATCACCAACGAAAAGGTTTTAATGAGCAAAACAACAGCTGTGCACGTGTGCTATAATTCTTGGTGCATTTCTTTGCCGTCCTCTGCAAGACAACAACGTGAAATGACCAAATTCTGCGTTGTCTGGAGAACGTGAACCACAACGGCTAATTTTTCGTACTGGAACTGGATGCATTCATAACATATTCAGCAGAGTCAAGTTTTAATACAAACGGTCACAATGAAGAGATCCAAATATGTGCGAAGAAACACATTTTTTACTAGGCGTGGCCCTTTTCGTCGCCGTCTTGTATGCGGTAAGATTCCTAAAGACGGAAGAAAGGGATTTTCGGTGTTTTGCCCCCCCCCCCCCCCCCCCCGAAAATGGGGCGAGAGACGAAATAATTAGATTGCATACCGAATGTTGAAATTGTCCCTAAAATTCTTGTGTACACGTATGTGCATAGTATGTCGTCGGTGAGCTAGATTGGAAGGGTCTCAACAGTGCTTGCTTTGTCCAGTGTTACTGGTTATGGTGAATTATGCGTGGAGTTTTAACCAATCAAAACTGATGAAATGGTTTGAATGAATAAAATTATTTAACCATCGAATAAGCAAAACCGCATGTAATAAATTGCGGACTCTGAGAATAAACTCAAAGTCCATTGCTTACTTTACTTACTTACTTACTTACTTACCTACCACCCACAAACCGGCTTTTACAATAGCACCTTTAGCTCCCCTGAGGCAGTTTAGACACCTACTCAAAGAAGAACAATAAGACACCGCACTCGTAAAAACAAGCTTTTTATTTAAATATTTTCATTCTACTAGGTGTTATGTATCAGGCGTTTTTAGTTGACGCAGTATTTACCTTGGTCAGATAAAGATTAGCTATCTTTCTATACATTAGAAATTTGTGCCCACCTTATTTTGAACATTTTGAATCTTCCCGGTCACTAAGTATATCAAACGCTTTGTACTTTGTGACAAAAATTAGATAGATGTAAATTAAGATATTCTGCGATGTGAAGGTTACTAAACGGTGTC